>JARQOC010000007.1:5016102-5258602 GCA_033576535.1 Allobates femoralis
GGCTCTGCTCTGTACACACATGGCTCCGCTCCGTACACCTTGTACACATATGGCTCCAGTCCATACACCTAGTACATACGTGGCTCTGCTTCGTACACACGCGGCTCCGCTTTGTACACACTGGGCTCCACTGCGAACACCTTGCACACACGGCTCTGCTCCGTACGCCTCGTACACACATGGTTCCGCTCCGTATACCTTGTACACACGGCTCTGCTCCGTACACCTCGTACACATACAGCTCTGCTCCGTACACCTTGTACACACTGCACACTGGTCTCCGCTCCGTACACCTCGTACACATACAGCTCCGCTCTGTACACCTCGTACAAGCGCAGCTCCGCTTCGTACACCTCGTACACACTCGGCTCCGCTCCGTCACCTCGTACACACTCGGCTCCGCTCCGTACACCTCGTACACACTCGGCTCCGCTCCGTACACCTCGTACACACTCGGCTCCGCTCCGTACACCTCGTACACACTCGGCTCCGCTTCGTACACCTCGTACACACTCGGCTCCGCTCCGTACACCTCGTACACACTCGGCTCCGCTCCGTACACCGCGTACACACTCGGCTCCGCTCTGTACACCTCGTACACACTCGGCTCCGCTCCGTACACCTCGTACACACTCGGCTCCGCTCCGTACACCTCGTACACACTCGGCTCCGCTCCGTACACACTCGGCTCCTCTCCGTATACCTTGTACACACTCGGCTCTGCTCCATACACCACGTGCACACTCGGCTCCGCTCCGTACACCTCGTACACACTCGGCTCCGCTCCGTACACCTCGTACACACTCGGCTCCTCTCCGTATACCACGTACACTCTCAGCTCGTTTCCGTACACCTCGTACAAGCGCAGCTCCACTCTGTACACCTCGTACACTCTCAGCTCCGTAACGTACACACGTGGCTTCACTCCATACACCTCGTACACACTCGGCTTCACTCCATACACACACGGCTCCACTACGTACACCTCGTACACACTCGGCTCTGCTCCGTACACCTCGTACACACTCGGCTCTGCTCCGTACACCTCGTACACACTCGGCTCTGCTCCGTACACCTCGTACACACTCGGCTCTGCTCCGTACACCTCGTACACACTCGGCTCTGCTCCGTACACACCTCGTTACACACTCGGCTCTCTGCTCCGTACACCTCGTACACACTCGGCTCTGCTCCGTACACCTCGTACACACTCGGCTCCGCTCTGTACACCTCGTACACACTCGGCTCCGCTCTGTACACCTCGTACACACTCAGCTCCCCTCCGTACACCTCGTACACACATGGCTCCGCTCTGTACACCTCGTACACACACGGCTCCGCTCCGTACACCTCATACACACACGACTCCACTCTGCACAACTCATACATACACAGCTCCACTCCATACACCTCGTACACACACGGACTCTGCTCCGTACACCTCGTACACACTCGGCTCTGCTCCGTACACCTCGTACACACTCGGCTCTGCTCCGTACACCTCGTACACACTCGGCTCTGCTCCGTACACCTCGTACACACTCGGCTCTGCTCCGTACACCTCGTAAACACTCGGCTCTGCTCCGTACACCTCGTATACACTCGGCTCTGCTCCGTACACCTCGTACACACTCGGCTCTGCTCCGTACACCTCGTACACACTCGGCTCGCTCTGTACACCTCGTACACACTCGGCTCCGCTCTGTACACCTCGTACACACTCGGCTCCCCTCCATACACCTCGTACACACATGGCTCCGCTCTGTACACCTCGTACACACACGGCTCCGCTCCGTACACCTCATACACACACGGCTCCACTCTGCACAACTCATACATACACAGCTCCACTCCATACACCTCGTACACACTCGGCTCTGCTCCATACACCTCGTACACACATGGCTCCGCTCTGTACACCTTGTAAACACTTGGCTCTGCTCCATACACCTCGTACACACTCGGCTCTGCTCTGTACACCTCGCACACACTCGGCTCTGCTCTGTACACCTCGCACACACTCGGCTCTGCTCCATACACCTCATACACACACGGCTCCGCTCCGTACACCTCATACACACTCGGCTCCGCTCTGCACAACTCATACATACACAGCTCCACTCCATACACCTCGTACACACGCACCTCCACTCTGTACACCTCGTACACTCAGCTCCACTCCATATACCTCATACATACACAGCTCTGCTACATTCATTTACACTGTAAATCCCTCAGCCCCACACATGAACTTCACCTCATCCAGCACCATGGTGGGAGTTCTGGCTGCATACTGAGGAGATGATCATGTGACCCCCGTGACTCCTCCCCTCCTTTGACATCATCACAGGTGCTGTCAATGCGGGGCACTTTGAAGCATGTAGCCGGCTCACACTGCTGGCGGGGGGGGCGGTTTGGAGACCGCAGGCGCTGCAGCAGGAGTCTGCTGAGCCTGGGGCAGACACCCTGCCAGCAGCCCCAGTACGCCAAACCTGGTCGCAGCGTCGGCGGCCAGGACTATAGGAGCGGGAACGACATCAGCAGGGGGGCAGCACTACCACCAGGCGCTCCTGAGGATGCCGCCCTTTGTACTACCAGCAGGGCTCACCGCCTTCGGGCGGCAATACAGTGCCAGTGGCGCACCCTCCCTCCCCCACAAAGACTCCAGTTTTCATATGGAGTCTGGGGGAGGGAGGGAAAGAAAAAAAAAACGCTCACGCTACCCTGCCTTGTAAATGCAGCCCTGCTGCCGCCCCCACACACCTGCCGCCCGGGGCGGACCGCCCCCTCCGCCCCCCCACGCTACGCCAATGGGACTCTCTCTCTCTCTCCATCATTGGCGATCCAGGGGCATCGTCTACATTCATCAAGTCCTAGATGATTCCACCATGAAATCCTTTGCTGAATTGACAGACAGGTACGCTATCCCTAAAACTTCATTTTACCAATACTTACAACTGCGCCACTTTTTAAGCTCTGTGACATTGGTCCCTGCAGACTTGTCCATGGTGGATGGCCTGGTACAGAGATTTTTTCGATCTTACCCCGCGGGCTCGAGAGGGGTCTCCGTCATGTACGGAGCCTTATCCCGACTACACTCTCTAGAGAAAATGCCTTATATGACTAAATGGGAAATAGCTTTACAGGACACATTCTCTCTGAATCAATGGCAAGAAGCCTCAGTGAAAAGCACGAAATATACAAGTTGTGTAAATCATCACGAACAACTCAAAAAAGTACACTTCGAGTGGTACGTCACCCCAAAAACTTTGGCACAATATAAGAGAGGAAATCATGGCTTGACTCAGACCTGTTGGAGAGGATGCGACCAGACAGGGTCCTCTTTACATATGTGGTGGGATTGTAGTGCTTTACAGGGGTTCTGGCAGGGAGTGTCCTCCCTCCTAATTTCCTTAACAGGAGTCTCTTTCCAACTTAAACCCTCACTGGCTATTCTTGGGCTGGGATTAGACGATTGGCCGACACCATTACGACCAATTGTAGCTAATGTTTTACTGGCGGCTAGATTGTGTGTCGCTAGACATTGGAAATCAAACACATTACCATCTATGCCAGAATTACAGGCAGCTATTAATCTCCATCTCCAACATGAAATCATGTTGATAAAACTGGAATGGTATCCACGGTCCGCGCTGCTGCTCTTTATCCAAGGAATCCACAAGAGGTTATTACCATCAAAAGTTCTTTTTTCTGGTCATCATAATGGGAGACCCAGACAATGGGGTTTAGGGCACTGCCCTCCGGAGGTCACACTAGGTACTACAAGTTTGTAGACACCGCCTCCTCCGCTTATAAACCCCTACCGCAGGGAACATCCTCAGTTTTAAACTTAGTGTGCTCGGAGGATCACGCTTTGCTTGCACTTCACTGCATTCTCACTACTTACGTGATGGCGTCTGAAGACAAGGTAATATGGTCCTATCGAGACCTGTGACAGCCTCCCCCTCACCCTTAGTGGCACACGCTGGTGGAGGTACCGGAGGGCCTAGAGCCTGGACACTTCGTGTTCTCCCGGTACGCTGTCACGCTCCTTTCCATCCCTCTCTGGGGGGCTCTGGAGAGTGGGAGATGGGAGCCTTGCACAGCTCCGCTCCGTCCGAGGCCTCCCTAAATGGTGCTTACAGACCGGACTGGAGCCAGCCCAGTCCGAGGCCTCCCTAAATGGTGCTTACACTCCGGACTGGTGCTGCACCCCCGTCCGAGGCCTCCCTAAATGGTGCTTACAGACCGGACCAGCACTGAGGCACTCTGTGTCTCCTGTGTGCCTGGGGGTAGTGTCTGGCACTTTATGTGTTTCATGACACTCAGACCGCGCGTTACCCTCGGGTCCGCGGTTCTGCGGGTGTACCCTGTGCTGGGGTCACCCTGGCTGACCGCCCTGTGTGTCACAGGGGCTGAGGCCGTGGGCTGCGGATGTTTGTTTTGTGCATGCAGTCTGTGTATAACTTTTTACACTTTTTCCCGCGCTGCGGGCTCCGGCTCCCTCATGCTGAGGCTGCTTGGAGGATGGGAAGCAGCCCGTGCGGTGACGTCATCGATGGCCGTGTGTGTGTGTTTCCCGCGTGTCTTCGGCGCCGCCCACAGTTTCACTGTCGGCGGCCATCTTTACCCTCACTTCCCGGTTGGGATTCGTATGCAGCGTGCGTCTGCACTCCAAAGGGGAGACCGGAAACCGTCGCGGAGGTCACACACACACACCGCTTCCTCATACCGCTTTACTGCGGTCGGTAAGCCACCGGGATTCCCGGTTTTGTTGTCTGCAATTTGGCTTATCTTCCCCTACTGTGGCGATGTCCTCAGCTGGGAAGCGTGCTGCTAGGGCGGCAGAGACCACCATTACCTGTGCTACATGCAATGGAACACTGGTGGAGGGGTCCTGCAATAACTGCGGACGCCCAGAGGCCCGGGCTGGCACTGCTGAGTCAGCAGCTCCGGTGCTATACCCTGAGGTTCAGGTGATCTCAGGGCCATGGGAGACTCAGAACAAGATCAATGAATCTCTGTTGTCCCAGCTGTCCTCCATGTCGCAATCCCTGGAGGCACTTAATAGGAGGCTGGATAGCCCAGCTACTCCGTCCAGTTACCCCCGGGTGTCTCCCTCTTCTGCTGTGAGACCCCTTAAGCGGGCTCGTCGTGAGGAGTCACCCGAGCTCCAGGCTCTCTCTGAGGAGGAGCGTTCCTCTGATGGTGAGGACGATGATGGGGGTTCAAATTTCGGGTCTGTGTCTATATCTGAACCACCAGACGGGGTGGAGGATCTGGTGTCCTCTATCAACGAGACCTTACGTCTCGTGACACCCCCTGAGGAGGTGACGGTGCACCCGAAGGAGGTCTATCAATGGCTGCGACCAGAGGCTAGACCAAGTGGTTCCTTCATGGACCACACGAATTTTGGAAGGGTGGTTAGAGCTCCCAGGTTACATCCTGGGCGGCGCTATGTCCGTAAACCCAAGGACAATCGCTTCCCCTTCTCCCAGGAGGTGCTTCAGGAGTGGTCGCAGTCCCCGAAGGTGGACGCTTCCATGACCAGGATTGCTGCACGCTCCCTTTTCTCTGCCTCTGATAGCTCCTCGCTGAAGGATGCGACGGATAGACAGGTCGAGCAACTCGCCAAGTCTTCCTATGAGGCTGTGGGGTCTTCATTTGCCCCTAATTTTGCCACGGTCTGGACCTTACAAGCGATTACTACCTGCTTGGATGGTATCTCTGACCTGGCAAGATCCAGTCCAGAGGTCCTAGCACTTACCGAAAGGGCAAGGGCCTATGCGGACTACGCCAGGACGGCGACTCTGGAAACTGCCACTCGCTCAGCTGTGGCTTCGGCCAATGCTATAGCGATCCGCAGGTTGTTGTGGCTGCGTCTTTGGGACTCAGATGCCACATCCAAGAAGATTTTGCAGAATCTTCCGTTTGCTGGTGACAGGCTTTTTGGCACCGAACTGGACAAGCTGATAAAGGATTCTGCTGAGTCTAAGATACCGCAGAATAAGCCTAAGCCACGGTATACCGTTAAAAGGAACCCAAAACAGTGGTCCTTTCGTTCCAGCTCGCAGTCATCAGCACCGTCCGCTCGCACGGACCGAGGGGGAAAGCCCGCTTCTCAGTGGCGCTCTAAGAGTCGTCCAAAGAAGCCGGCGGGGGCGGCAGCTGCCACCCCCAAACCCGCCTCTACATGACTCGCTCTCTCATCCTGCCTCCCCACAGGTGGGGGGCCGCTTGTCTCGCTTTCAGGACAAGTGGCTACTTCACGTTCAAGATCAGTGGGTTCGAGACGTGATCTCGCGAGGTTACAGGATAGAGCTGACGTCAAAGCCGATATTCCGATTCCATCGGTCGGTCCCATCACCAGAAAAGGCTCAGGCTTTTTACCAGGTGTTGGAGGGTCTCCGCAGAGACGGAGTGGTGGTCCCGGTGCCTTCCGGAGAGAGGTTCAGGGGTTTTTACTCCAACCTCTTTTTCGTCCCGAAGAAGGACGGATCCTTCCGCCCAGTACTGGACCTGAAGTTGTTCAACCATCACGTGTTGGTTCGGAAGTTCCGTATGGAATCACTGCGCTCCGTGATCGCAGCTGTGTCACAGGGGGACTTCCTAGCGTCCATAGATATCAGAGACGCTTACCTTCACGTCCCCATTGCACCGGCTCATCAGCGCTGGTTGCGATTCGCAGTGGGGGAAGAACACTTCCAATTTGTGGCGCTGCCGTTCGGGTTGGCCTCGGCACCGCGGGTGTTCACAAAAGTGATGGCCTCCATGATGGCTCTCCTGCACATGCAGGGACATGCCGTCATTCCCTATTTAGACGACCTGCTGATCAGGGCGCCATCAGAACACCTCTGTCAAGAGAGCCTGGATGTGACCATGCGGTCCCTGGAACAGTTCGGTTGGCTTCTCAATATTCAGAAGTCCACGCTGGTTCCGACCCAGTCTTTGACATATCTGGGCATGGACTTCAACACAGCCTCAGCCCTGGTGTCTCTGCCACGAGTCAAACAGATGGCGATCCAATCAGGAGTACAAGCAGTCCTCCTGTCACCACACTCATCCCTACGGGTGTTGATGAAGCTGGTGGGGCGCATGGTGGCAGCAATAGAGGCGGTGCCGTTCGCACAATTTCGCCTCCGTCCTCTTCAGCTGGAGATTCTCCGCAGGTGGGACAAGAGGACGATCTCTCTGAATCGGCTGGTGACCGTTTCCCTACCGACCAGGGATTCCCTGCAGTGGTGGCTACAGCCACATCACTTGTCTCGGGGCCGGTCCTTCATCAAACCGTCATGGTTAGTGGTGACCACCGACGCCAGTCTGAAGGGCTGGGGAGCGGTGTTCTTACACCACAGGGCCCAAGGCCTCTGGACTCAGTCGGAGTCGGCGTTGCAGATCAACGTACTGGAGATCAAGGCGATCTATCTGGCACTCCTGGCTTTTCAGAGATTCCTCTCAGGACAACCCATTCGGGTTCAGTCCGACAATGCGACGGCCGTCGCTTATATAAATCATCAAGGAGGAACCTGGAGTGCAGAGGCTCTGGCTGAAGTCCACCGCATCCTATCCTGGGCGGAGGACAACAACTGCCTGATCTCCGCAGTTCACATCCCAGGGGTCGAAAACTGGGAGGCCGACTATCTGAGCCGGCAGGGGATGGACGCCGGAGAGTGGTCTCTTCATCCAGACGTCTTCCAGGACATCTGCAGCAGATGGGGCACTCCGGACGTGGATCTGATGGCCTCGCGGCTGAATCATCAGGTTCCGCAATACATGGCGAGGTCATGGGACCCCCAGTCTCTGGGAGCGGACGCCCTGATCTTGACTTGGTCCAGATTCCATCTACCATATGTGTTCCCGCCTCTGGCTCTGATTCCCAGGGTGCTGTGGAAAATCAGGTCGGAATGCAGGGTAGCCATTCTAGTGGCTCCAGACTGGCCCAGGAGGTCCTGGTATCCGGACCTGTGGCAACTGTCAGGCGGACACAGGTGGGCTCTTCCAGAACGCGCAGATTTACTCGCGCAAGGCCCATTCTTCCACCTCAATGCCAGGGCCCTCAGATTGACTGCATGGCTCTTGAGGCCTGGCTGCTGACATCAAGGGGGTTCTCCCCTACGGTGGTTGCCACTATGAATCGGGCTAGAAAGCCAGTTTCCAGGAAGATGTACCACAGAACGTGGAAAATCTTTTTTACTTGGTGTGCCTCTGGCGGACGGTCTCCGTGGCCCTTGTCCATCCCGACGTTGTTGGCTTTCCTACAGTCGGGTTTGGAATTGGGGTTATCCCTTGGCTCTTTGAAAGGCCAAGTATCAGCACTTTCAGTGCTGTTTGACAGGCGATTGGCGCTACTCCCGAAGGTCCGTCAATTTCTGCAGGGGGTGTCACGGATGGTTCCGCCCTACAAGAGACCTCTAGACCCTTGGGACCTTAACATGGTCCTGGCGGCATTGCAGAAACCGCCGTTTGAGCCTCTGAGGGAGGTTTCTCTATCTCGTCTATCCCAGAAAGTGACCTTTCTGGTGGCGATTACATCTCTGAGGAGGGTCTCAGAATTGGCTGCACTATCGTGCAAGTCACCCTTTCTGGTGGTTCACCAAGACAAGGTGGTGTTGCGTCCACGGCCAGAATTCTTGCCGAAGGTGGTTTCAACTTTCCACCTGAACCAGGAGATTGTTCTCCCATCATTTTGCCCCGCTCCCGTTCATCAGGTTGAACGCGACCTCCATACTCTGGATCTCGTGAGAGCTATACGCATTTATGTGTCTAGGACCGCCTCCTTTAGGAGTTCGGATTCCTTATTTGTTCTTACGACAGGTCGCTGTAAGGGGTCCGCGGCGTCGAAATCGACATTGGCCAGATGGATTAAGGCTTCCATCCAGGAGGCTTACCGGACTTCTGGTTTGCCTCTCCCGTGGGATTGAAGGCTCACTCTACCAGAGCCGTAGGTGCCTCCTGGGCTTTGCGACATAGAGCGTCTGCTCTACAGGTGTGTCAGGCGGCCACTTGGTCCGTCCTGCACACTTTCTCTAAGCACTATATGGTGCATGCCCATGCCTCTGCGGATGCAAGTTTGGGCAGGCGGGTTCTCCAGGCGGCGGTTGCCCACCTTTAAAAGGGAACCATGTGTTATCCGTCTTGTTGAGGAACTTTTCCCGCCCTGGGGTATTGCTTTAGGACATCCCCATTGTCTGGGTTTCCCATTATGATGACCAGAAAAAAGAGAATTTTGTTTACGTACCGTAAATTCTTTTTTCTTTAATCATCAATGGGAGACCCAGCACCCACCCAGTTGTTCCTTTGCATGTTTTGCATTGGCTCTGTTCTCTGTTGAGACAGTGTTTGCCGGGTTGTTGAACCGTTTGTGCACGGCATTCTTCCCGATGTTTCGGGTGTGGTTTATTTCCTCCTCGCAGCTTGTAGACCAAACTGAGGATGTTCCCTGCGGTAGGGGTTTATAAGCGGAGGAGGCGGTGTCTACAAACTTGTAGTACCTAGTGTGACCTCCGGAGGGCAGTGCCCTAAACCCCATTGTCTGGGTCTCCCATTGATGATTAAAGAAAAAAGAATTTACGGTACGTAAACAAAATTCTCTTTATTTCATCACACCAACGCGTTTCGGTGCTGTCCCAGCACCTTCCTCAGGGCATCAGGACAGCACCGAAACGCGTTGGTGTGATGAAATAAAGAACTTTTGATGGTAATAACCTCTTGTGGATTCCTTGGATAAAGAGCAGCAGCGCGGACCGTGGATACCATTCCAGTTTTATCTTCTGATTTCCCGCGGTTTTGTGGCGTTGGTGGAGGTTCTGCAGCAGCTGCCTTATGCTTTTAAACTGGTTGTGAGTCTCACAACCATAAAAGGTGAGTGGATACACTTATAATCCACATAAGAACTATAGTGTCTGTTTGATAGGGCACAATCTGCGCCTCTTGTATCTCCCTTCTTTTCTAGATGAAATCATGTTGGCGCATGATGCCTCCCAACGAAACAGAGTTCTCGTTTGGTGGGACCCCTGGATAATGTCCCTGTATAATTCTGTCCGGATTCCAGCTTAAACTCGAGCCTCCTTCAATATGGATGATTAAACTATTCATTGTCCCTGGGTCAACTAGTCGAAAACTATTGTTAAGTGGGAACTCATCCCCCCTACCCCACCCCACCCCCCACCCAACCCTCTCTCTTATCCTTTTTCTGATATTTCCTTGTCTCTTTCTTTCCCCCATTGTTTATAGTTAAACCTGATTTTATTCTAACGTTTGATACTAGATACTTACATATACCAAAAGCAATGCGGAATTAATCACCTTGAAAATTACGAATATTATAATTCCTAAATTAGTCATAAACGGTATTAACATTGATTTTCAATATTGTAACATGTCTTACTCTGTATGCTAAACAAAACAACAATAAAAACCATTGTTATAAAAAAAAAATATATGAATCCCTCCATTTGAGGTTCTTAAGTAGTTTTATTATATCGGTTGAATCTTTGATATAGCTGTCCAACTCGATTACATACTTTTGTAGTGTTTTATCTATGAAAAAAGCAAGGTTGCTGGTTAGCGATCCAATGCCTGAAATTATAGGTCTACCTGGCGGTTTAATTAAACTTTTGTGTACCTTCGGTAAGTGATAAAGGAATGGGGTTGTGGGTTGGGTGACCCTGAGGAATTTTTTAAATTCTCACCAATAACGCCTTTTTCTGAGGCGGCTTTTATTTTTTGATTGTAAATTGTAGTTAATTTGGGATAGGGGTTATTTTTGATTTTCTCGTAGTATTTTGAGTCACTTAATAATCTATCAGCCTCTTCCATATACCGTATTTTTCGCTTTGTAAGACGCACTTTTAGTCCCCAAACTTTTGGGGAAAAGTGGGGGATGTGTCTTACAAAGCGAAAGTGTGCTTTGGGGGGTGGGAAAGGCGGCTCAGGAGCGGTGTCCGGGGGCTGGATGGGGCCAGGAGCGGGCTGCAGCTGCGGGCTCTGGTCACGTGGGGCCGCTCATTATCTCCTGTAATATGCACTGCATCCCGCTGTCAATCACCAGCGGGAGCAGCCCATGTTACAGGAGCCGGGTCCGCAGCTGCAGCCTGTCTGTATAGTCAGTGATTTCCACGCTTGCATTGCGTGGAAAGAACTGACTATACCATGGATGTGATACTCACCTAGCCTCACCGCTGTCTGCTAACCGCGCTATCCCCGCTGTCGGTGTTCTGCCAGCATCCGGGTGCTGTGAGCGTCGCTGTGAGTGACGTCATCACCGATCGGCGCTCTCAGGACCCGGATGCCGGCAGAGCACAGATGGCAGGGATATCGCGGTCAGCAAGCAGCGGTGAAGCTAGTTGAGTATCATGTGCGCAAAGATGGGGGGCTACAGTGGGGGCTACAGTGTGCCAGCCAGGGGACATTACGCCAGCCAGGGGACAGTGTGCCAGCCAGGGGACATTGTGCCAGCCAGGGGACAGTGTGTGCCAGCCAGGGGACAGTGTGTGCCAGCCAGGGGACAGTGTGTGCCAGCCAGGGGACAGTGTGTGCCAGCCAGGGGACAGTGTATGTGCCAGCTAGGGGACATTGTGCCAGCTAGGGGACATTGTGCCAGCCAGGGGACAGTGTGCCAGCCAGGGGACAGTGTGTGCCAGCCAGGGGACAGTGTGTGCCAGCCAGGGGACAGTGTGCCAGCCAGGGGACAGTGTGCCAGCCAGGGGACAGTGTGTGCCAGCCAGGGGACAGTGTGTGCCAGCCAGGGGACAGTGTGTGCCAGCCTGGGGGGACAGTGTGTGCCAGCCTGGGGGACAGTGCAACACCATTGGAGGCAGTGCGCCACTCTGGGGGAAGTAGTATGTGCCAGCCTTGAGAGGCAGTGTGCCAGCATAGGGAACAGTGCACCAGCATGGGAGGCAGTGTGCCAGCATGGAGGACATATATACCAGTATGGGTGTTTCATGTACCAGGATGAGGAACTTGTATATGATCTGTAAGACGGACACTGGCATTATAAGACGAACTCCATTTAACATTAAAAAAGTTTTTTTTCTCTTTTCCTTAACCAATATTGTGGGTGCGTCTTATAATCAGGTGCGTCTTATAAAGCGAAAAATACGGTAATCAATTCTGTCTTGTATCACAATACCTCCCCCTTTATCTATGAGTGACAAGGGTTCTAGCCCCATGTGGAACAGTAGAGAAAAAAATTTTTTCTGCCTGTATTATATCATGTGTAATCTGATCCTCATCACTCTTTTTTCTGCTAATCCACACATCATTTTTTGCAAATCAGATCCTGTGGGCTTTGGTTATAATTTTATGATGGCATTGAGTGTTGTTTATGATATATTTGAGTTCTATTTCTTGTCTTTTGAGAAAATAGCGCCAAAAGGCTGTGACACTCCCATTTGTGACATCATTAGCAAACAGACAACACCCTTTTTTGTAAAGCTCTGGGGCTATAAAAACCCCCAATGTACTGTCTATTGTAATATCCCTGAGGAAGGTGCCAGGTGGGGTGCCGAAACGCGTAGGAGGAAGGAGGATTAAAAAGATAAAACCTACTGATGACTTTGTGACTCTTTTGGTGAGTTTTTACATTGGAGCAGCGCGGACCGTGTCACACCTGTACTCCCATCATCTCCTTGAATTTCACTACTGGTCAGTAGTTGGTGGAGGTCCTGCAGCAGCTGAGAGATTCTTCTCAAAACGCCTTCAAACCAGTTGTGGGGCCCACAACTGAATCAGGTGAGTGGCTCCTCAGCATCACTCTATCTAGTGTCACTAGTGATAGGGCACTATTGCGCCTCTTGTCCCCCACTCTCTTATTTATTGTAGCCAGATCGGGACAGGAGAAGGAGATGATCGGGAACAGTGAAGAATGTAGAGAGTCTGTGAGTGTATGATGGTTACTGGCCTGTACATTTCTGAATGTGTGATAGGTAGAGGTGCGCTGGGGTGGACCAGGATTTGTGAGCGTGAAGGAGAGAATTGTGATCAGAGAGAGGAGGAGGCGAGTTATCTAAGGAGGAGGTTGAACGGAGCCAGACAAACATCAGTTCAAGGGTGTTACCGTCTTTGTGTGTCTCAGAGGTTGAGAACTGTGAGAGGCCAAGAGAGGTGGTTAGAGAGAGGAGCTAGAATGCAGATGGGAAGATGGGGCTGTTTATGGGGATATTATAGTCTCCCAGAATAAGGGTTGGTAATTCTGAGGACATGAAGTGTGTTAGCCACGCGGAAAAATGGTCGAGGAACTGGGTGGGTAACCCTGCTGAGCGGTATACTACCTCTGCTCTGAGGGGGAGGGGGTGGAAGAGTCTAATAGTGTGGACCTCAAAAGAAGGCAAAGAGAGTGATGGAGCTGGGAGGATGACCTGGAAAGTACATGGTGGGGACGGGACAGGAGTAAGCCAACTCCACCACCATGTTTGTTCCCAGGTCTTGGGGAATGGAAGAAATGTAGACTGCCATGAGAAATAGGAGCAGGAGAAGCAGTGTCTGAATCCTGGATCCAGGTTTCAGTGAGGGCCAGCAGATTAAGAGAGTTAGTGAGAAGGTAGTTGTGGATGAAGATAAGCTTGTTGCATACAGACCGTGGATTGCAGAGTGTGCAGATAAAAGAGGGAGATTAAGGTGTGTAAGTAATGTTGATAAGGTTAGTAGGGTTTCTATGTAACGTGGGGGAGGAATTAAAGGAAGTAGAGGGTGGTCCAGGATTGGGAGAGATATCACCTGACGAGCAGCAGTAAAAAGAGAAAGAGCAAATAGTTTTTGTATTTAGGACATTGTTACTGATCAAATACTATGATGGTCTGAGATTATTCAGTACAGGGAAGAGACCCTGAAAAGTTCTAATATGATCTCATCTGATGAGAGCATTTACCTCCTCATACTGTGTCCTCTGCATGGCACCCTGAAAACATCATTCCCACCGTCAAACATGGTGGTGGCAGCATCGTCCTGTGGAGGAGGCTTTTTTCAGCAACGACAACAAAACTGATGAGAGTTGATAGGTAGATTCGATGATACAGGGCAATGCTCAAAGCATATTCATGTGAATGACCCAGTCACAGTCAAGAATCTGAGGTAAGACTTAAAAATTTCTGGTCATTGACACTCTCCATTTAATCTCACTGTGTTAGGCTGGCTTCACATTTGCGTTTTTGCGTACAGAACGCAGCCAAACACTTACTCAACTACGTTCCTATGTTTAACATGGGATCGCATTGGTACCTGCGTTAGGTTATGGTTTCGTTCGGATGCGCATAATTTGTGCGCCCTCCGAACACAACACGTTGCATTCTTTGTGCATTTGTGAGCGCTTGTTTTTTTTTTTAGAATTCTTTATTTATTCCTTTTTTATAAACATAACAACACAGAATAAATCATAACGTAGACTCGTATTCACCAAATAGGCCTCTCAAGTCCATCAATAAAGAAAAGTAACTCAGAGCTAAAGATAATCTAATTAGTCTATAGATGGAATAGAGAAAGAAAAGCAAGAGAAAAAGAAAGAAAAATGAGGGAGAGGAAAGGGAGATGAGCGTCAGATATAGGAACACCCAACCTCAAGTTCTAAAGGTGCCGTTACACGCATCAATTTAGTGAACGATTGCCCGAGCGATCACCCGTGGTCCACATTGCCCAGACAATGTGTCGACATCGTTCGTGAGACGTCAGACATGTAGATATCATCCAAGACGCTTAAGCGATTTCTCGATTTTGACATGGTGTAAGCAATCCAGCAAACGATCTAGCACTCGCTCGGAGGCCGTCACAGCACAACATCTTTATTGAGTTTGTTGTTAAATGTGGGCGTAGTAATGTGACGTCTTCTCGGACATGGGCGTTCCTGATTGTGACTTGGCACGCCCCTGCTACTCCAATTGGTGGCCATAACTTCGTTTTCATTGGTCAGTGTTGTGTAGATGCCGCCTATTTTGGTGTCTCAGCTCTTTGTCCATTACGCTATGTATGTGTTTACATTCCGTCATGTATGAGTGGCTTGCTCATGCGTAGTTACATTGTATTTTTGGTGACGCATGTGCGATCTCCTGCTGAGTTGAAACGCTGGTGTGTTCCCTATTGGCAATTAAATTATTAGGTGGCTTTGTGTGCTACTGTTTGGTATACAGTGTCTACAAGTAGTATTCAACACCCCGCAGATTTAGGTGGTTTGATAAGATGCAAATAAGTTAGAGCCTTCAAACTGCAAACGAGAGTAGGATTTATTAACAGAAGCATAAATCTTACAAACCAAAAAGTTATGTTCCTCAGTTGAATTTTCATAAATTTTAAACATAAAAGTGTGGGTCAATTATTATTCAACCCCTAGGTTTAATATTTTGTGGAATAACCCTTGTTTGCAATTACAGCTAATAATCGTCTTTTATAAGACCTGATCAGGCCGGCACAGGTCTCTGGAGTTATCTTGGCCCACTCCTCCATGCAGATCTTCTCCAAGTTATCTAGGTTCTTTGGGTGTCTCATGTGGACTTTAATCTTGAGCTCCTTCCACAAGTTTTCAATTGGGTTAAGGTCAGGAGACTGACTAGGCCACTCCATCACCTTGATTTTTTCCCTCTTGAACCAGGCCTTGGTTTTCTTGGCTGTGTGCTTTGGGTCGTTGTCTTGTTGGAAGATGAAATTACAACCCATCTTAAGATCCTTGATGGAGGAGTGGAGGGTCTTGGCCAAAATCTCCATGTAGGCCGTGCTATCCATCTTCCCATGGATGCAGACCAGATGGCCAGGCCCCTTGGCTGAGAAACAGCCCCACAGCATGATGCTGCCACCACCATGCTTGACTGTAGGGATGGTATTCTTGGGGTCGTATGCAGTGCCATCCAGTCTCCAAACGTCACGTGTGTGGTTGGCACCAAAGATCTCGATCTTGGTCTCATCAGACCATAGAACCTTGAACCAGTCTGTCTCAGAGTCCTCCAAGTGATCATGAGCAAACTGTAGACGAGCCTTGACATGACGCTTTGAAAGTAAAGGTACCTTACGGGCTTGTCTGGAACGGAGACCATTGCAGTGGAGTACGTTACTTATGGTATTGACTGAAACCAATGTCCCCACTGCCATGAGATCTTCCCGGAGCTCCTTCCTTGTTGTCCTTGGGTTAGCCTTGACTCTTCGGACAAGCCTGGCCTCGGCACGGGGTGAACTTTCAAAGGCTGTCCAGGCCGTGGAAGGCTAACAGTAGTTCCATAAGCCTTCCACTTCCGGACAGTGGAGACAGGTATGCCCAACTCCTTGGAAAGGGTTTTGTACCCCTTGCCAGCCTTGTGACCCTCCACGATCTTGTCTCTGATGGCCTTGGAATGCTCCTTTGTCTTTCCCATGTTGACCATGTATGAGTGCTGTTCACAAGTTTGGGGAGGGTCTTAAATAGTCAGAAAAGGCTGGCAAAAGAGATAATTAATCCACACATGTGAAGCTCATTGTTCTTTGTGCCTGAACTACTTCTTAATACTTTAGGGGGACCAAACAGAATGCTGGTGGATTGAGGGGTTGAATAATAAATGACCCTCTGAATTAACTTTTAACGCTTAAAAAAAAAAAAATGAATAAATAAAAAAATCTTTTTGGCTGCAGTGCATTTCCCACTTCCAGGCTGATCTACAGTCCAAATGTCACAATGCCAAGTTAATTCCGCATGTGTCAACCAGCTAAATCTGCAGGGGGTTGAATACTACTTGTAGGCACTGTATATACATATGTCCATTGTAAATTTCATGACCATGTGTATGTAATTGCCCTGGATGTTTACACATGTAAAGGCCACTTTACACACACAGATATCTGAGTCCAATATCTGAACAGATCTCTGGTTGCAGTGAAATCATGGATACATTGCTCCATTTTGTGGCTGTGAACAACATGGAGCAATGTATCCATGATTTCACTGCAACCAGAGATCTGTTCAGATATTGGACTCAGATATCTGTGTGTGTAAAGTGGCCTTGAGTGTTGAGGCAACTGTCAATGTTTGTTTGTATGTTGGTAAACAACAGACTAATTTAGTACTCATAATGTGAAAGAACCGATCCAGAGAGCACACAGTTGTGGTGTTGTGTATGGAAGTCATCAAGCACTGAACATCGGTAAACACATGTTTGAAGGACATAATCAAAATGAAATGCAAAGGAGTCACACTGAACAACGCAAACTACAATATGGCGCCTTGCCGACACAAACAAAACAGCCAATCGGAACGCAATTGCAAGAACCAATCACCGCAGACGAGGCATGGAAAACAAACGCAAAGGCATGCCTACAGGTCACAAGTCTCAGTGGTTCAAAATAAAAAAAAATCGTTATCACAATGTGACACACAACGATGCTCCACATTGAATGCTGGTGCTTTCAGCGATGAACGACGGATTTGAGGTCAAGATCACAAATCTGCGATGAGCGAGTAGACAATTTTTAATAAAAATCTCGTTCAACTTGGAGTCCAAATTAAGTTACATGATTAGGTGGGAGGACGAGTTGGGTTTCTCGGGGTCCCTGGAGGATTGGGAGGACGCATCTAAACTTGCTTACAAACTGTCCAGATGCATAAATCATCTGGAGATACTCAAAAAGATTCACTTGCGGTGGTACCTCCCTCCCTCCAGGATCTCTGGATACGCCAAGGATGCATCCCCCTTGTGTTGGCGTCAGTGTGGCCTCAGAGGAACACTGACGCACATGTGGTGGCAATGCCCAAAACTGACTCCATACTGGAAGTTGGTGGAGGGCCTGATTGGCTCCATCACAGAAATACAGATCCCCTTGGAGCCCCAGCTGGCTATCCTCAACATAGGACTATATCTATATCCCGCCCAATTTAGATCGATGATCTTCTATATACTGACGGCGGCCAGACAATCCCTGGCAGCGAGCTGGAAATCAACTGACCCTCCTACACTCAGTGCTGTGGCGAATCGCACAAACTACATTTTCCACCAGGAATACTACCTGGCGTTGGATGCTGCGAGTAGAAACCAAACTCGTGATGCTTGGATCTTGTGGGCCTCCCACCCCTTGGCAACCCCTGTCCCAGCGAATTACGCTGCTATTCCCCGATAGCTCAACCAGAGGGGACATCTTTCTACTTCCAAAACGTTTGCCTACTCCCCCCCCCCCCCCTTCTTCCCTGCTATTCCTTCCCCCCTATTTTCCAGTTTTAATTTGCAAAGGTGATGTGTTGTCAGTTTATTTCTGTATGTTATTTTGATTTAAGCCCTAGAGCTTTGTTTGTATTAATTGCAGTTATGCTAAAATTCAATAAACATTTATTGGGAAAAAAAATAAAAATCTCGTTCGTTTACACACAGCGACGCACAAACGATTTTGTATAAGAGATGAAAAAAGCAGATCGCTTAAGCGATATCGTTCACTAAATTGATGCATGTGACAGCACCTTAAGTCTGCCAACAGAGTTGCATCTAACTAGATATTTTCCGACCCTAGATAATTTTTATAAGTCTCTGTCGCTTGAAACTGGAGCCAGCTAAGCCACGTATCCCGGAATCTCATGTAGGAGTCATGGAGTGCTGGCATCAGGTCCTCCATGTGCACAAGGTCATTCACCTTCTGGATCCATGTCACAATCGAGGGACATGTCATTGTCTTTAAGAATGGGATACAGGAGGGGGCGTGTCCTAACCTCTGATGAAGTAGGAAGCTTGGATCTGGAGCTCCGACCAGGGACCTGTTTCACAAGCTAATTCCACAGTTCCCTCGTGCCCCCGAGGCTCCAAAACGCTCTGTACCGGCTCTGGAGGATCTCCTGCTGACATGGGGAAAAGTAAGGCCAGCTCCCGTGACCCGGCTCGCCGCATTGCCGACTTCTTTGTCCCCCCTCTGCACGTGGTGCAGGGAGATTCACAGGCACAGCAGTCCCCCAGAGCCGCTCGTGCTGCAAGGCGTGATCCTCCCCCCTCAGCCTCAGGCAGTTCTGAGATTGTTATCCCAGAGGCTGCAGTAACCCCTTCACTACTGAAAGCCATGCTGGGGGAGCTTAGATCCTCCATACAGGAGGATATGCGGGCCATGGTGTCCTCTCTCCGGGGGAAGGTGGAGGAGCTGGGAGGCCGGACAGATCATCTTGAAAGGAAGATGGCTGAGCTGGTGGCTTCACATAATTCCCTGTGGGACGCTCATGAGGCTCTGGAGAGTAAAGCACATAAAACACACTCTAAAGCCCTGGACCTGGAGGACAGGTCCAGAAGAAATAATATCAAGCTCAGGGGGGTCCAGGAATCGGTATCAGATGTAGACCTGAGACCTTTCCTACAGGAATTTATTATGGTAGCCCTTCCACAGACAGACAGAAGCCTCCTGGTGATCGATCGCATACATCGCCTGCGCAAACCCCCAGGGTTGGCGCCTTCTGTGCCGAGGGACGTGCTCGCCCGGGTACATTTTTTTGAACTTAAGGAGGAATTCCTCCAGGCACTCAGGGGTTCACCTCAGCTGCCTGACAAGTTTGCCTCTCTGAAGGTCTTTCAGGATCTCTCCCCTGGCACCTTGGCCCTGCGCAGAGCCTTTGCCCCGTTCACTTCAGTCCTCAGAGATAAGGGCATACAATACAAATGGGGGTACTACCCTACCAGACTCCTCATTAAAAAAGATGGCACCTTCACTACCTGCCTCACCCCCCGGCAAGCTGCAAAATCTTTCTCTGAATGGGGATTCCAGCCTGCAATTGATAAAGACTTGGATAAGTCTCCTAACTCAGGACAAAACTCTCCCAAGCAAGTGGACCACCGCATTGACCCTGACTGGGTAACCGTTCGATGAACTTGCATCATCTGGGTCCCTGGTCGGACCTTTTTTCCCTGTTGTTTTCTTTTGTTCTCTCCTTTCCTGTGTGGTTATCCTTCCGCGCAGGACTGAGGGACTCGGACTCTGGCTGCTGTTTCCACGGACTGAACCCTGTGGACTGTTGGAGTCCTGTTTTGGCCCCCTAGGTGACGTTGTTTGTCACCGGTGGATTCGGACCTCCGGTCTGAATGGACGTTCTGTTTCTTATTTTTTTCGTGTTCTTTGTTTGTATGTCTTGTTTGTCTCTCCCTTTTCCCCCACTTCCCCTTTCTCTCCCTAGGTGGACATGGAGCTGTATCTCTGCTTTAGTAATTTTTATGCTATTTACTTATTGTACCGTATCATTATCTGTTGCTATGTTTGACCCTCCATGAGTGTTACACTGGTCTCCCAAAATGTTAACGGGCTAAACTCTCCGTGCAAAAGGGCAATGGTCTGGCGCCAGTTAAATAAATCCCGTCACCAGATAGTATGCCTTCAGGAGACTCATCTCCTGGCACAGGATGAACCCAGAATGTCTTCTACCTTGTATCCGCACCGATTCTTTGCAGGAGGAGGCACGAAAAAGGCCGGAGTTGCTATTTTTATCAGTAGAGATGTGACATTCCAATTGGTCCGGGTGGTCGCTGATGTAGCAGGGAGATCCCTGATTCTTCTCTGTACCATTAATGACGCACCCTATACAATTGCTTCAGTGTATGCCCCTAACACCGGTCAAATCAAATTCTTAAAATCATTCTTGCAAACTATAGGAGATGTACACCACGGGTATAAATTGATTGCAGGTGACTTTAATGTCCCGATGGTGAAGACGTTGGACTGCTCTGTCCCGTCTGATTCTAGAGCGGAGGCTGACCAGGTTGTGCGCGCTCATGGACTCCATGATATATGGAGGTACTTGCATTGCAGTGAACGAGATTACACGTTCATGTCCTCCAGACATGCAACTTACAGCAGAATTGACTATATACTAGTTAACGACGTGGCTCTCCCTCACTGCTCTGCGGCTACTATTGGTAACATATCCTGGTCAGATCATGCTCCTGTAACGGTCTCACTGATTGACCCCCTGGCCTTAACCCCCCCTGCATTTTGGCGTCTTAATGCCCAGCTTCTAACGGACCAGTCTGCTGTCTCCCATCTAGAAGCCTTGCTGGATGAGTTTTTCCGCCTTAATGATACACCTGAGGTGCAGCCCGACACTCTCTGGTACGCACATAAGGCTGTTATGAGGGGCCACTTACTCAAACTGGCGGCATCTAACAAGCGTAAATATACCCAGGCTTTAAGGGATGCTCTGGCAGAGGTGGCATCTTTGGAGACCAGGCATAAACATACCCCCACCCCACTCTTGCTCTTGGAGCTCGGCAGGGCCCACCTTCGGGTCCGGGAATTACTGCTGCGCTCCACCGCTAACGCCCTGCGCAAATCTAAGGCCGCCTTTTACTCTATGGGTGATCGAGCGGGTGCCCTGTTGGCCAGGCGTGTCAAGAAGAGGGAAGCGCAGTCTAGGATCCCTTTTCTTGTGAAGCCAAACTCCACAAAAGTTTATAATCCCATCCACATAGCAGACGAGTTTGCCTCGTATTACTCTGAGCTTTATAATCTCAGGGATGACCCAGCGTTGCCACAACCCTCTCCTGATATTATAGCTGCCTTCTTAGAGAGGGCTTCTTTACCCAAAGCTACACAATCCCAACTTGCTTCTCTGAATGCTCCCATTCAAACCTCAGAGATCCTTAGGGTTATTAATGAAGCTAAGAAACACTCTGCCCCCGGACCAGATGGGTTCTCTTTTCCTTACTATGCTCAGTTCCTTTCTACCTTGGCACCTCGTCTCCTCTGTCTCTTTGACTTCTGGGCGCAAACTGGTAGTATCAGATCAGAGGGGCTGCAGGCCTCAATTGCCACGCTCCCCAAACCGGGCAAACCACCCACCACTCCTCCTAATTTTCGCCCCATCGCCTTGCTCAATGTAGATGTGAAGATCTATGCCAAACTGTGGGAAAACCGCCTCCTTCTGGTGCTGCCCTCCCTGGTCCACCCTGACCAGGTGGGGTTTGTCCTGGGCAGACAGACGAGGGATGGTACGAGACGCCTGATTGACTTGCTGGATGTGGTTGAGAGGGGGCACCTCCCCAGTGCATTCCTTTCACTTGATGCTGAGAAGGCGTTTGATCGGGTGCACTGGGGATACTTGGAGAGGACACTAATTAAATTTGGACTTAATGGTCTCATAGTTCGGGCAATCATGGCCCTGTACTCCTCTCCGAGTGCCTCAGTCCGTGCGTTTGGCTTTCAGTCCCAGACCTTTTCAATCTCTAACGGGACGAGGCAGGGCTGCCCCCTCTCTCCCCTTATTTTTGCGTTAGTCATGGAGCCTCTTGCGGCCATTGCTCGTCAGTCCCCTGACATTAAGGGAATTCCTGTTGGTTCGGCTGACTATAAGATCAGTCTCTATGCTGACGACGTGGTCTTTACTTGCTCTGATCCTCAGCGCTCCCTCCCTGCGATTTTTACACTTCTACATGACTTCTCCTTAGCTTCTTATTATAAACTTAACTTGTCTAAATCTACTCTCTTCCCTCTTTTTCTCCCCTTGCCTCTGCAGTCTCATATTCAAGCCACCTACCCTTTGTGCTGGGCCCCTCTGGGCTTTACTTATTTGGGGATAAAAGTGACGCGCCTGGCCGACATGGTAAGACTAAATTGTGAGGCCTTTGTCGCAGAGCTCAGAGCGGATGTGGGAAAATTCTCGGGGTCCTTCCTCTCTTGGATGGCTCGCATCCAGGTGGTGAAGATGATGTTACTTCCCAAATTACTCTACCTCTTTAGATGCCTGCCTCTCCACATCCCTGCCAGACGCCTCTCCCTCTTTCAGTCTATCTTTGACTCATTTATTTGGGGTGGTAAACCGCACAGGATTAGGAGACAGTGGATGGTCCTGCCTAGTGCCAGGGGTGGTTTGGGGGCACCTTTGATAGTGGCTTATTATAGGGCGGCCATTTTGGAGCCTCTTAAGCTATGGTGGGAAGGGTCCACTCAGATCCCTTGGTTGATGATAGAGACTCACTTTGCTCCTAAGGGTTCCCTCAGGCTCCTGTTGGAGGTCTCTCTCTTAAGATCAGATCCACCAACGGCCCTTCTTTCTACTATGGTTGCTGCGACAAAACTATGGGCGTCGGTTTGCCCTATGGTGTTCCCGTATATGGCCAGGCATGTGTCCCTTGATGCCCTGACAGTGCTTATCGACGGTTTCCCTTCCTCTCTTTGGGGAAAGGCAGGGATCACTTTTATCACCAGCCTTTTTGGTCCGTCGGGCCTTCTCCCTTTCACAGCTCTTCAATCTAAGTATCCCCTCCCAAATGCTGCTTTTTTTTTCATATTTACAGCTGCACAGTTTTTTATGTACGTCGACGTTTTTCAGGGATCCCCCGCTCGTTGGAGACACCCCGGGCCATAGATTTTTTAAACCTCAGACCTTTGTATCCAGGGGTGTATCAGTTCTTTATAACACCTTATTACTCCACGGCCTATCTCTCAAACTTTCGTGAATGGATTCTTGGGAGTCCCTTCTCTCATTTACTGCCTCAGCGGAGGAATGGTCCGCGGCCTTATTGCACCCTGCCAAGTTCTCCTCTTGTGTGGGTCATGTGGAACAGGCTAGAAAGACCCTCCTGCAATGGTATATGACTCCGGCCCGTCTGGCCAACTCCACCTGGCCTCCTCCTCCTCCTGCTGGAAGGGTTGTGGCTCATCTGGATCGTTATCACATGTCTGGTGGGAGTGCCCCCCTATTAGGAACTTTTGGTGTCAGGTAGAGTCGCTCATTGCTGAGGTGACGCAGATCCCGATGTCCCTAACACCCCAGCTGGCGCTATTGGGTATTTCTCTGGTAGATTCCCCTCGCCCTTGAGACCTATCATATCTAATATTCTAGTCGCCGCAAGGCAGAGCATAGCAGCTCACTGGAGGGACCCATCTACCCCCTCCAGGGCAGAACTGATCAACAAACTCAATCTTCACTTCTGCTATGAATCCCTGAGCGCTTCATCATTATCTAAAAAGAATAAAGTCCTTACTTGGTGGGATCCCTGGGTCACCTCTATCCATGCTGCGGATATTCCGTCTTATCTGTTAAAATGACTGAGTGTTGATTCTTTTTGAGTACAATATATGTTGACATTGATGACAAGCGTTATGTAGCTTTATGTGTTTTAATGTCCACCCTCCTTTCTCCTTTTCTCCCCATCTCCTTCTCCCACCTCGCCCTTGAACTTTTTCCCCTTTATATTGGCCATTGAATGGCTTTTATGCTGTTTTTCTGTATATTGTTATATGCTAATAAAAATCTTAATGGTTAAAAAAAAAAAAAAAGAATGGGATACATGCTCGAGCCACTATTATCAAAAATCTCAATAAGTAACGCTTGTATCGGTTGATTGGAATCTCGCAATGGTGAAGCATATATAATTCAGGTCCCAGATCCCCACCATAGTTCGTAACTACACCGATGATCTCACTTACTTTGGACCAAAAAGGTCTGAGGCTACTGCATTCCTAAAAAATGTGCAGAAGAGCGGACGCTTGTGTTCTCACCAAGTGTCCGCAAGCACACAAATAACACAAATAATGAATGGAAGTCAATGGATCTGCAATGTCCTCCGCTTGACAGTGCAGGAGAATGCTGCGGATCACATTAAAATCTCTCGCCTCTAATCTCCCGGTGGCCGCTGATCTCCCGGCGGCCGCCGCTTAAGCCCCGGCGGCAGCCGAGGCCACTGATTGGTTGGCCGGGCACCATACTATGTGAACGCATATGGAGAATCTCCGCTGCGTTCACATGAGTATGGCAGCGTTTGCACTGCATTTGTGTCTGCATGCCAGACTCATGCAGACACAAACGCTAGTGTGAAACTAGCCTTAGAGCTATTTTGCAAAGAGGAATGGGAAAATATTTCATCGTCTCAAATGTGCAAACCTGGTAGAGTCATACCCCAAAAGTTTTACAGCAGTAATTGCAGAAATAGGTGACCTAGACCTATTGACTCTGGACGGCTGATTGCAAATGCACCTCACAATGTTCAGATTTATCATTTTAAAATATTTAAAAAAAACAGGTACAATTTCCTTTACAGTTCATAAATATTTGCTACGTAATGTTGATATATCGCATAAAATTGCAATAAAATAAATTTGTTTGTGGGTTTAACGTGAGAAAATGTGGAAAAATTCACATGGTATGAGTAATTTTTCATGGCACTGTAAGTATTTGATGAGCTAGGCAGGACAGGATAGGTCATAGCAGGTCCCACTGTAGCTTCCCACATTGAGCTGCTGATTTTTGCTTCGGCCGGATGTAAAGTGAAGCGTTTGTTGCCGACTACTGCAGTACGGCTTCTGTTCTTTTGGATAGAAACTGAACGGCAGTAGTCAGCAATAGCTGGAAGCACCTATATATATTGATCGGTTCTGTGCTTAGTAGTTCTAATCAAAATGTTTACATCCAATGGGTGCAAAAAACAGCTGATCAGTGGAGGCCCTGTCTGTCAGACCTCTACTGATCCGCTATTGATGATTTATCCTTCAGGATACCTATTCCTAAACAATTCCTTTAACCCTTTCATGACCTTGGAATTGTTCATTTTTCATTTTCGTTTTTTGCTCCCATGCTTCCAAGAGCCTTAACTTTTTTATTTGTTCGTTAATATAGACATATGACGGCTTGTTTTTTGCAAGATGAGTTGTGTTTTCAGATGCAATCATTTATTTTACCATATATGTACAGGGAAATTGCAAAAAAAAGAGAAATTGCAAAAAAAAAGTGCCATTACACATTTGTTTTTTGGATATTTTAGTCGCCATGTTCACTATATGGTAAAACCTATGTGACGGTGTGGTGCCTCAGGTCGGTACGAGTTTGTAGATACCAAACATGTATAAAAAATTTCACTTTTTGAGCCATGTTCTGCGACCCATAGCGTCCTCATTTTTCAGGATCTGGGGCTGTGTGACGGCTTATTTTTTGCGTCTTGAGCTGACGTTTCTAATGATACCATTTTTGGGTGGATGTGCTGTTATGATCTCCCATTATTGCATTTTATAGCAATGTTGTGGCGACCAAAAAAAACATAATTTTGGCGTTTGGACCTTTTTTTCCATTACGCAGTTTACGGCTCTCATTAATTGATTTTATATATTGATAGATCGGGAAATTCTGAACGTGGCGATACCAAACGTGTATTTTTTTTAATTTTTTTAATACTTTTATTGTGAATGGGGGAAAAGGGGGGTGATTTGAACTTTTCAGTTTTTTTGTTGTTGTTGTTTATTGCTTATTTAACGTCTTTAAAAACTTTATTTTTTAATTCATTCTTAGGCTGGCTTCGCACTACGTTTTTTACTATCATGTTCTGTTCGTTTTTGAAACAAACAGAACAGGATCATTTTTGGCCCCCATTTATCCCTATGGCTCCGGATTGGCCCTATTTGGCCATCCGGTTTTGTGAATCCGGTACAGGATTCGTTTCTGTCCTGTTTTTCACCTATCCCAAAAACGATGCCTGCAGCCTGGGCTCCGGTGACAAAACAGGACAGAAACTAATCCTGTCCTGTCCGGCACACTTAGCATGGGGGCCTATGCCACCGGATCCGGAAAACAACAGAATCGTTTCTCAGATCCGGTGCCAGGGTACAGAGCATGCGCAGAACAGGTGCGCTGCTCTGTATCCATGGTAAATCTGTCTAATATCACTTTAGCAGTGTATCTATATACACTGCTAAAGTGGTATTAAATAGGAGGATGGTGAAAAATAAAAAATCATAAATACTCACCTTCCGGCGACAACGAGTGTCCCATGCTGAATCTCCTGACCATTCAAAGACCTGGCATGATGTCACTGGGTAGGGCGGGGCAACCCGATCACATAACCACATCAGTGCGGGTTTTAATTGGTGCTGATGCGGTCATGTGACCGGTTTGCCCTGCCCCTCCCAGTGACATCATGCAAGGTCCTCAAATGCCAGGAGATTCAGCGTGGGACACTCAGAAGTCACCGGAAGGTGAGTATTTATGATTTCTTATTTTTAATTATCCCTTTATTTAACATCATTTTAGCAGTGTATATAGATATACACTGCTAAAATGATATTAGAAATAGCATCTGAAGGTGCCAGTCCAGTGCTGTCCGTTCCTGTTCGTTTGGATCCTGCAAGAAACAGGATGCAAACGAACAGGGCAAAAACGTAGTGTGAAGCCAGCCTTACTTTTACACTGCCCCATAGAGAGGCACCTTGCTGCACAGTCCGTTCGCTTCTGCGAGATACCGATGAGCTACAGCTCATCAGTATCTCTCTGAATCGCAGACTGTGTGTGGCTGGCAGCGCCTGCCAACCACAACCCGGAAGTGCCCCGTGACAGCTTCCGGGTCAACCCCGGCTGTCACATGAGTTACGGAGATCCCGCGATAGTATCGCGGGATCTCCGGTGCAGGGGGGTAACAGCGTGTTCCCTGCCAAGGCACCTTTGGATCCCGCTGTCAGTGGTTGACAGTGGGATCCAAAGGGTGAACAGCACCGATCGGATCCCGGATCAAATCGGTGCTGTTAGCCCGGCATCTCAGCTGATCAGATCAGCTGAGATGTCGGGTGTTTGATGTGAGCTCCACAAGGGGGTTAAGGGGGGTTGATGGGGTTAAAGTAGTTGTCTGACGAACTGACAAACAATTATACATTTTATTTGATAGATCTTAGAAAAAAAAATAATCTCCAAAATTGAATGTCGTAAAAAAAAAAGATCCTTTCCCAAAATCTTCTTATAAATGTGCCCCTGTGTAATTTAGGTCTCCGTTCAGGCAGGAACAGGTCGTATATGCCACTGCTTCTGGGCAGGGAAGAAAGTAAAAGAGTATACAGACATTCATTACAGCTGGGCCGAGGATCACAGATGATTTTTTTTCTGAGGTGTAAAACAAGTTTTTTTTTAACCAGGCAATGAAGTGTTTTTCATCACAGAAAGAATCAGATGTGATCCCCGGCAGTAATTATTATTATTATTATTATTATTATTATTATTATTATCATTTATTTATAGAACACCATTGATTCCATGGTGCTGTACATGAGAAAGGGATACATACAAACAAGTTAAAAATACAATTAACAAACTAATAGTGACTGACCAATACAGAGGGGAGAGAGAGGACCCTGCCCTTATGGGCTTACATTCACAAGTCGTTGGGGAGAGAGACAGTAGGTTGGGTCTTCTCTGGTGGTGGTGGAGCCCCGGGTCCGATGGTGGTGGAGCGCCAGGTCCAGTAGTGGTGGAGCACCTGGTCCAGTAGTGGTCGAGCATCGGTCCAGTGGTGGTAAGGTGGCACAATGTGGCATAATCTCTGTATACTCACTTTTAGTTCCTCCCCTGCCCAGGAGCTGTGGTATATCTGACCTGTTCCTGCATGGTTGGACACATACATCACACAGGAGCACATTTATAAGAATATCTCTGGACAAGAAGAATTTTTAACATCCAATTCTAGAACTTAATTTTATTCTCTAGATATATTAATTAAAATGTACCATTTCGTGGCATAACCCCTTTAAGGTGTGTGGTGTTAAAGCGTAACCGCCGTTTAAATTTTTATTTAATAATAATGTAGAGCAAGTGATTTTAATAAACTTTCAAATGTACTTAATTAGAAAATTCTGTTTAAAAACCATTCATAAACCTTCCAAAAGGTGTCCCAATGCACTGTGTGAAGCAGACATATGTTTATTATTACTCAAATCTGTCTTCAGTGAATACGGGGCATGTAATATATAAAAATTAAGGGGGCGTGGACCTACACATCTGACTGCAGCTGGTGAGGAAACAATGTATCAGATTACCGCACAGAGCTAAGCAATGTCAGAATGTAAACTCCTCTTTACAAGCTTCTCTGTTCTGTCATCTGGCTCCACACAGCTCGATCACAATCTGTTAACCCCCTTGTCTGCTGGTTCCTCACACATCTTACAATCTCTGATCTTGTCCTTTCTCTGCTATCACATTCAACTGCACCGTATCAGCTGCTGGTCACACCCACAGAGCCCTAAAACAGTTTTTAAAGGACCACAGAAAAATGTGAGAAAATAAGTCATATGGCACAAAAATCATTATCGTAGCTGCTATGTGACCCATCAGTAACAAGTGAAGGATTGTTTTTTTGTTTTTTTTTAATGAAATGACATTTCACTTTAAACCTTTATTTACTACACAGCTATGGTCTATCCTAAGGTTTAGCCATTGTGCCATTAGCTGTGGCTTGCAATATTTTACAGTGCAGACAGGCAGCAGATAATTTTTCTTTCAGCCTTACAATAGTGATGAATATACAAATGATCAGTTTGAAATAATACTACAAGTAACAATAATAATGCAGCTGTTTGTATTGAACAGGAATACATCCTCAAGGGAGTGGTGAATGCAGCACTAGGTCAGGATTTGGGCTTGGTGAGTTCAGTTTATGTACAATGTTGCTTTATTACTCATTACACTTTGTTGTTATGCTTGCTAGAAATTAGAAGGTGTGGTTAATTAGTGATTTTTGTAAAATCCTTGGGATATTTTATCCAATATGACTCCACAGTTACTAAGTCACTGATTAGAGGGGTTGGCCACTGTGTCATTATTTAGAAGAAGTGTTGGACACAGGATCATGTGACACCTTTTAGGGTGCATCCTCACAATCAGGAGACGCAGCGTCCAAAATGCTGCGTAGTACAGTATCAGCATAGTGGATGGGATTTCAAGAAATCCCATCCTCACTATGCGTAACCCGCCCACAGCATCTTTGGAGCTGCGGTGCGGGTTGCCGGGAGTCCGCTCCTCCTCCGCATGTCATTTCATGCTGATGAGTCGGAAGCACTTCCCATCGGGTGACTGCAGGGAGAAGCCGCCCTGCACCCGCCCCACACGGTGAATACAGGGCAGCTGCGGTCTCCCTGCGGCCACCCGCGGCTTCCCTCAGGTCCGGAGGAGCTGCGTCCAACACGCAGCTCCTCCGGACCGTGTGCACACACCCTTAATATAGAAGCCTTCCTCGCACACTGCACAGCTCTCCTGTTTTCAGGTCAGCAGTGGATACAATCTAGTGCCATTTTAGAGCCAATTAAAAGCAGGTTTCCCACGTGAGATGTTTGACATTTGGAGGAGCTGAAGGACCACATATCTCCACCAGCATCCATTGTGTGGACAAAAGCGCATTGTATAAGCTGCACTAACAAGTACAGGAATGGACCATGAAATATTATTAGAAAGTGATAAACCTGAGGGGACCACCAATTAATTGAATAAATGTGCTGGGATCTGCTCCAACATGTATAAGAACTGTGGTAAACAAAGAGGGAGAAACATGTATAAGGAGGAGCGATCACCAATACTGGTACAAGATACAAATTTTATTACACCAAACACCATACAAAGCAAAATATCATTAAAATCATTTAAAAAAAGGCCGAAGCCCACAATACTGAAAGAGGGGGACCCCTTCTAACTGGTACTTAGTAATTGCACCCAATTTGGATTGGTCTCTATTCTGTCTGAACACACTTTTCAAGAAAAATACTTTGCAGCCTTGTTTTGGAAAGACAATATATGCACAAAACTGTGTAACCCAGAATTGCTCAACCAGAGTGCATGGACTAGTAAGAAATGTACTCCATGTAGTTAATTCAATATTTAAATATTACCACTGAGCATAAGTAGGGGTAAGGTGCATATGACCATATACCCTGTATCAAGTGCAGCAGGAGTTGCTATAAGAAGCAAACCGGAGTGATTACAAAGTGGAGCCCTCAGCTCAAATTATGCACAACAACGGTTGTAAGAGTAGTGCTCCTGCTGCTATGCTCAGAGCAAACAGTAGACATAAGATCTATCAAAAATGTTATCAATATGCATTACACACTTAGTAATAAGACAGAATTGAACCAAACATAAGAGACAGGTATGGCAGTTGTACCATTGCTGCAGTATTACCTGAATGGTAAGAAGGTGCCTAGACCAGGCTGAGGGACACCTCGGTACGCCACGCGTTCTGTCACAACTGGTGTGACTTCATCAGGGGAGGAACCTGAAATATTATTATTTTTTGTAGTTATTGTTAAATCATAACCATGCATACTGAGCTTTTGTTGTCTACGTTTTTGACGTTATGTGATTGTTTCTTGTTTACACATAGAGAGACCATCTAAAAATTGCTCAACAGTTCTTTCAGCTTGTTGGTGGATCAGCCAGTGAATGTGGTAAGTGTTGAAAATCATAACTTTTATTCAAGATCAAAAGATAGAAATGTATAGAATAGGAGGTAATTAGTTGTAAGTGTGATATCCAATTCTCCTTCACCCTTGATTTTCGCCTTACCATAATCTAGATCTGTCTTTTTGTGTTTTCTGTACCTTTAAATAATTGACAGTCTCTGAATAGTACTGTTTTATGGTGACCAAATGCTGTCACCACATAGTGACAAGTAATACCACTATATAGTAAATGAATAATGCCACCTTAAACTGATTAAATATTACTGACATACAGTAACTAAATTAAACTCACTTTTTGTGAGTACGTACCAGCACCATGTAGGCAGTCACAGTGCATTGTAACACTGCAGACATGATGTGTTGTAGTCATGAGCACTATAAACAACAATTCCAAGAGTTAACTCCTTGTGTGACTAAAGTTGGTCACCTTTAGTGATGGGCGAACCCGACCTGTAAAGTCTATACCGAACATCTACTGTTTGAGCACAGACCCAGAGCATGGACTTCCCTGAAAAGTCTGTGCTACTGTTCGGGATTAGCTAGGAGGGCTGTAAAAATAAGCAAAATGATGATTGAAGGAGGAGCATTCCACTTAACACTCCCACTGCAGTCTCATTGCTTCTGAGTCCGCTCATTACCCTCATGTTTATCATGTTTATTAACTGCACTCTGACTTCAACAGCCAGTCACAGATGCCCACCCTCTGTGACAACGTCACTGATTGGCTTTTGCGCTCCCACCCATTGTGTCAGCGTCTATGATTGGTCGCCATATACAATTAAAAAAAAAATTGCATAGGGATTTTTGATTCTCAGCGATGATAAAGCAGCCAGCTACAAGCTACCACCCCCAGCTGCCTTGTTTTACCTTGGCAGGCAATAAAAAATAAGGTGGAGCCCATTATTTATTTATTTAATTATTTACTTAAATAATCGAAAAAAAAAAATGCATGTGCTCAATCCCTATTTTTGATTGCCAGCCAAGGTAAAACCAAGCAGCGGGTGGCTGGTATTGTTAGCATTGTGAGGCTCATAGTTATTGGGCCACCCAGGCTACAGAGTAGCCCCCCAGAAATTGGTGCATGTTTTTTGTTTCAATAAAAGGATTTTTCTCTGTGTGTTCTATTTCAAATAAAGTAGTTCAAAATTACAGATGGTGGATGGTGTATATGGACCTGCGCTGCATAGACCAGAAAGATCAGGCGGTGTTCATCATCATAGTGTTTATTTCTGAGGCGTTTCGGAGTTAGTCCCAACTCCTTCCTCAAGGAATGGTAGTGTCATTCAAGTTGTACCTGGCTGGACTAAAAATATGGCGGAGCCCCACGTCATTTTTTTTCTAGAATTAGTTCTAGAAATGAAAAAAAAAATGGGCTTTGCTGTATTTTTGGTTGCCAGCCACGTACAACGAGGCAGCTGGGGGTTGGGGTAGTCCGTAGCTGCCGAGTTGTACCTGGCTGGGCCAAAAATATGGCGAAGACCCACGTAATTTTTTCTTTTTTAATTACTTCTACAAATAAAATGACGGAGCTTTGCTGTATTTTTGGTTGCCAGCCAGGTACAATTTGGCAGCTGGGGGTTGGTGGCAATCCGAAGCTGCCAAGTTGTACCTGGCTGGATTAAAAATATGGCAGAGCCCCACGTTTAGTTCTAGAAATGAAAAAAAAAAAATGGGCTTCGCTGTATTTTTGGTTGCCAGCCAGGTACAACGAGGCAGCTGGGGGGCTGGAATCCTCAGCATGGAGAGACCCAAAGGTTGTGGGCCCCCAAACTGCAAATTGCAACCCACAGCCACCCCAGAAAATAGCGCATTCATTAGAGGCGCCATTTTCTGGTGCTACACCCCAACTCTTCAAGTTGCCCTTGTGCTAGTGGCACACAGAGGCACTCCATACGCTACATGGTGTCCGCTAACAAGTTGAAATGAAAATTAGCTTCAATTGTTTTTTGAATCAGATAGTTTTTATTCAGTTTTAAACATATATAACGTTTTAAACATATATAAACACATACTTAAACATTACAACAGTAATGTATAAAATCCCTCAACCCCATCCCACCCCTCTCCCAACCTACCCCCTCCCCTTTCCGGGTCCATTGATATACTCCTTTCAAGCAGAGAAAAATGGCATAAACGTAACAGTGAATACACATTACCCAGCAATCAATATAGCAACCACAAAGCCCCAGTACCACAGATTAGATTCCGGAGTGGTTAGCCATCTGCTGACAGTGCCTGAAGGCCCATCCAGCCTGCCCATATTTTATCAAAACAATTTGGTCTTTCCCGTTTAGTGTACAGTTTTTCCCTATGAACAATTAAGTTTAGTTTTCGTACATATTCTCTACGTGTGAGAGCCACATCCGAGGTCCAATGTAGTGCTATCAATTTCCTAGCTATATAGAGCATTCTAGCAACCGCAATTCGTATATACTCATCACCTCCAACCTCCTCCACATAGCCCAGCACACAAACGGTCGGATCCCTGGGGACATCCTGCTCCGTAGCCATATGTATTAGATTAAGAACCACAATCCAGAACACCTGAAGGCGAGGACACGTCCAGAACATGTGGAGTATGTCAGCACCCTCCAGTGTGCACCTGGGGCAACATGAAGTCTGTCTCAAGCCTTTGTCAAATAACCACTTAGGCGTCCTGTATACCCTATAGAGGATATACAGCTGAGACAGATGGCCCGGCTCACTCAGTGATAGTCGAGGAGTCATGTTCAGTATAGATTGGAAGAAGGCTCCGTTCAGAGAGATGGATGCAGCCTGAGGAGCTCCTCAGCCCACAGCCACAATCCATCTAAAATCCTAGCCCTAAGGGGACATCCAGACATGGACTGATACCAAACACCATCTCTTACCCTCCTGACCGAGATAGAACATCTTTAATCAACCTGAAACCTGACCCTGAAGATCTGGACTCTCCCTCCTCATGGCGCGGCCTTCACCATGATGCCAGAGCTGCGCCCCCACTCTGGAGACATCACCACCTCCTTATACACCGCTCTCCTGACCCTCTGAAGTGGATCCCCACCAGCTACACCCGCAGGGTCTCCATCACCAGCATCGGAGAGATAGCTGAGGTGAGGTCGCCTGACCATCGCTGGTTAATAACCTCCTGCTGACACTGCGACCCCTGTGCTCAGTCTGCCTGCACTACGAAGCGAGACAGAGGCACCGCTGCCCTCCGAGAGGAGGAAACAGAGACACCAGAGGAGGCGACGGGCCGGCACTAACTACACACACACTGTGCAGGTGATAACAGGGACTGGCGGGAGCGGGCTGGCAGTGGGGAGCTCGAGTGCCCTGGGATCAGCCGAACATAAGCGCACAGCAGGGGTTGTTGAGGAGTTAGGATCAGACTCCCTGTGTAAAGCCCTGACGCCATTATAGACTTGTGTGACTGTGACCCTTGTGCTGCAGCTCAAACAGAGCCGGCTCTGAGTTATTCCCTTTGAAGCATCCACATCTAGTGCCCACAGTGCTGCCAATCAGGAGACACCCCCGCTGCAACTAAAGTGCAGCTCCCTCTGTGGAGGAAACCTCTGTGACCCTAGAGCAACAGGCAGGGAGCTCCCCTGTTTGCAGTTTGCTGTATAAGTATATTTTCCTTCGCTATATACAGACAAGAGACTCAAAACATCTGATCTGGCCCCACTCTCCTATTATCTAGAGCAGACCATCCAAGCCCCAGCAGGATCTACAAAGACATTTACATCCTGGATTAAATTTGTGTTTCTTATTCTAATAAATGACATGCTGAGCTCATAGACAGCCAACAGGGGGCACAAGATCTATACTACGCAAGGCCAGACACCGCGCTTACTATTTGGTCAAATTATGGGGAAAGTAGGCGTGACTAAGCACCATAGGAAGATGGCTGCTTAACTCAGGAGCTCCCGGACCCCGGGCTTGTTTCTAAGATTTCCAGCAACCCAGCATACCAACGGACCGCCAGAACCAGCTCAGAGGAACATAGCCTGCATCTATGGGCAAGGTGAAACCGCCGCATATCCCTGTCCCTAAGCGGGTCTCCGACTATTTCCCGCCAGGCCGCATGGACTCAGTATTATCCAGCATGGCGCCCCCTTCCCCCCGTGCTGCCCGAGCTTCCCGCCGGGAACAGCAAGCGCTTGGCGCTGGAGAGGAGGATGTCTCCCCTGACCCTCCGGTCACTTTCGCAGCCATGAAGGGCCTCATGACTGACCTCCTGTCGGACCTCAGGGTGTCTTTGCAGGAGGACATGAAGGAGATGGTGGCCGACCTGAGGGGGGAAGTGACTGCCCTGGGATACCGGACGGATCATTTGGAATCTAAACTGGCGGAGCTAGTTCAATCTCACAACGATCTCCTAGACGATCACGAACAGCTCCAGGCGACTCTGACTGCGGTCCAGGCAAAGAGTTTCGACGCAGAGGATAGGAACCGACAGAATAATGTACGTCTCAGAGGCGTCGCGGAAACGGTCGCTGATCCTGATCTGAAAGGTCTCTTGCGAGACTTTCTACACGAAGTTCTGCCCGACTTGGACCCGAGATATCTTAAAATAGATCGGATTCACCGACTCCCCAAACCACCGGGGGTCCGACCCGATCTGCCTCGCGAGGTGATTGCGAGGATTCATTTTTATGAGACCAAGGAGGACTTCCTGAGGGTACTTCGTGGATCGCCGACACTCTCTGACCGATTCGCCGGCTTGGAGGTCTTTCCTGATCTCTCTCCAGGAACCTTGACGATGCGCAGGGCTTTCAAGCCGTACACTGTGATACTCCGGGACAGGGAGATCCCATATCGTTGGGGCCGACCTACACGCCTGATCATCCGAAGGAATGATGTCACCCATGTCTGCCTGGGTCCCTCACAGGCGGCTACGCTGCTAAAAGACTGGGACCTACTTCCTCCGGACTTTTCTGCCTCTTCCCAGCGTGACGTCCGCGATCATGCTCCGAAGCGCCGCACTCGGCGACGCAGATTGAACCCAGAATGGTCCACGGTCTGAGGATGATTTTGGCTGGTCTTCTGTCCTTGATTTTTGCTCTCTGAGGCCCGGGGTCCGCCTTCCTGGTCCCCACATAGTCCTCCCAGGTCGTTAGCCTCTACTTCCTTCTCCATCTCACTTTCCTGGTCTCAGTTCTGTATTTTCTTTCTTCTCTCTAGTCTAACTCCTCTCCCTCTTACCATTCCTTCCTCTCTTCTCTCTGATCTTTTCCCTCTCCTTTTTTGTCTCCTCTGCTACAGCCTCTTGTCTAGGCACCAGCGACCCTGGGAGGACCCCCCCTGCTGAGCGGATTTTTACGCTCAAGCGTTTTTGACTTGACCTTCCCCTTTTTTTTTTTTTTTTTCCTTTTCTCCCGTTCGTTTTCTTTTTTCTCTTCATTACTGTGTCTGTTTTTGGACGCTTTTTCTCTCTCCCGCAGTGCGAAGTTGTATTTTTCTCTCCGACAGTGCACCCGCGTCGCTTATTGGACAGAACTGTGTCGCTGTGGTACTGATACTGGACTGGGAGCTTAGATCGCCGAAGTGATCCTTTCTTTTTTTTTTTTTACTCTCACTCCTGCGATGTTTATCTTGTCTATGCTGGCATTTGCCTTGTTTGCCCCCTCAAAAATGTTTTTTTCTCTTCCCGGAGGACGTTGGTCCTCTCCGCGGTGGACACCGGCCATATTGGGCACCGGTCCCTCACCCGGAGATGCAGGCCAACGCATCCTGTCTCCCCCTTCCCCCCCTGATCATTACTCCTTGGTTATTCCCTTTGCAGTTTTCATTCTCACGGATATGTCACTGTCTATGTTTAGAATTACTCCTATTACTTAAATATGCCTGTAAAAATTTGGGTACATAATGTCAACGGGTTGAACTCCCCCCAAAAGAGATCACTCTTACGTTCTAGCCTGAGAAGGGCTCGGGCGGATGTGGTCCTACTCCAGGAGACTCATCTTCTGGAGGGTGATAACCACCGTCTGGCCTCGCCTTTTTATCCACATCAGTTCTTCTCTAACTGTTCCAAGAAGAAGGCTGGGGTGGCTATTCTAGTGGCGTCTTCTGTTGGCTTTGAGTTGGTGACTGAGGTATCTGACCCCAATGGCAGATTCCTCTTGGTGGTGGCCAAGCTTAATGGAACCCTTTATTCCCTCTTAGCAGTATACTCGCCTAATAAGGGTCAAAGTAGGTTTCTTAGATCACTTTTAGACTCCCAATTACCCTCCATGCCGGGGCATAGGGTGGTGGCGGGTGATTTCAACGCCCCCCTGCATAAACAACTTGATTGCTCCTCCCCCACCTCTTTTCGGACTGACCTCGCCCCTGTGGCGGATGCATACGGACTCCACGACATCTGGCGATACCTGCATGCCAACGAACGTGACTATACTTTTTTTTCCCCCAGACATAAATCCTTCAGCCGTATAGACTTCTGCCTGATTAGTGATTCACTCTTGCCACTCTGCCCTCAGGCTGATATTGACGTAATCACATGGTCAGACCATGCCCCCCATGCCCTTGTTATCTCCGACTCCACTCCACGACTTCCCAGAGCCCCATGGAAGCTTAATGACTACCTCCTAGCCTCGCAGTCGAATCTCGACACCCTGACCTCCCATCTGAAGGAGTACTTCCATCTGAATGAGACACCAGACATCACCAGTCATCCGGGGCCATTGTCTCAAGCTAGTGGCGCAGGCTAAACGGCAATATAACGAGAGAATGGTCTCGCTCTTGTCCACGATTAAATCTCTCGAGGCCTCTTTCCTCTCCACCTTGGCTCCTTCCACTTTATCAGCTCTTACTGCTACGCGGGATGAACTTAGGACTCTTCTTCTTTCCAGAGTGGAGCACCAACTGAAGAAAGTGGGGGCACGGTACTATGGGATGGGAGACAGGGCTGGGGCGCTCTTGGCGCGGCGGGTGCGGAGGAGGGAGGCCAAGTCAAGGATTGCTCTACTGATTTCTCCCAAAGGGGAACATGTTCGCAACCCTATCAAGATAGCTGAGCAGTTTAGAGACTTTTATCACGAATTGTACAACCTGGGTTGCTCCCCTTCTTCTCCTCGACCGACGGCTGACGCCATTGGTGCTTTCCTTGCCAGGCTTGAGCTCCCTTCCCTCTCAAGCTCTCAGCTCTCTTTCCTAAATAGGCCCTTTACCGTGGAGGAGATCCTTGGGGTGATCCGTGCCTCTAAGAAGCGGTCGGCCCCGGACCCAGATGGCCTCTCCTACTCGTATTACTCTTCCTTTGCTCCCACTCTTTCCCCACACCTCCTGTCTTTATTCCGGTTTTGGCAGAGTGAAGGACGCATCCGGCCTGAGGGCCTGACGGCGGCTGTTTCCACCATCCCTAAACCCGGTAAGGCTCCCACGGAGGCGGCTAACTACCGCCCTATTGCACTTATCAACTGCGATGTTAAACTCTATTCGAAGCTGCTGGCGGACCGACTCAAGTCAGTTATTACCTCCCTGATCGCCCTCGATCAAGTGGGCTTCATTCCCGATCGTCAGGCGAGAGATGCGACTCGGAGGGTGGTGGACCTCCTGGAGGTCCTGGAGCAGAGAGGGACCCCCAGTGCCCTTCTATCACTTGATGCTGAGAAAGCTTTCGATCGAGTGCACTGGGGGTATCTGGCAGCGGTCCTGGATAAGTTTGCGTTCCAGGGCCCCATTAAGTCGGGCATATTAGCCTTATACTCCTCCCCCCGCGCATATGTGAAGGCGGGGGGGTTCTCCTCCGCTACGTTTGCTATCTCTAATGGGACGAGGCAGGGCTGCCCCCTCTCTCCTCTAATTTTTGCTCTTGCCATGGAACCGCTAGCAGCTTCCATTCGAGACCATCCTGAGATTTCGGGAGTAATGGTAGGCCAAACGGAGCATAAGATCTCTCTTTATGCGGATGATGTCCTCCTCACCTGTACGAACCCTGGAGTTTCTATTCCAGCTATTGTGTCCGTCCTCTCTGACTTTTCTGCGATCTCTTTCTACAAGCTCAACCTCTCTAAATCCTCCATCTTTCCAGTGAACCTTTCCCCCCCTGACCAGGCTGACCTGGCCTCTCGATTTTCCTTCCTACTCGCCCCCAGGGGGTTTGTGTACCTGGGAATTCAAATTGCCCCCGTGCGGTCTATGATTAGCATTAATTGTGAGACATTGGCCTCTTCGCTTAGGGTTCTCACCAAAAAATATTCACAGGTGCAGCTCTCCTGGGTGGCTAAGATCAATTTGGTAAAGATGACCCTTCTCCCTAAAATTTTATATACCCTTCGGTGCATCCCTCTACTATTTCCTAGGCGATATTTGAACCTTTTTCAATCAATCTTGGGACGGTTTATTTGGGAGGGCAAACCCCACAGAGTAGCTCTGGCGACCCTAACTCTGCCCAGCTCGCTTGGGGGTCTGGGCATGCCTAATATCCTCACGTACCATGCGGCTATCACCCTGGACTTGGCTAAGACGTGGTGGGCGATGGCTTCTCCTCCTTTTTTTTCTGCCCACTGGCTACAGATTGAGGCCCATTTCTCCCCAATGGGCTCCCCCAGGATTCTGCTGGAGGTCGCATTCCTCCAAAGGACCCGGCCTGTGGTCCCTCTACGCTCTATGCAAGCTGTACTGGCTGTATGGCACAAATTAGCAAGGTTACACCTCCCATTCCTTACCAGATACCTCTCCCTACAGGTTTTAGAGGCATGTATGATGGATATGTCGCTCGCGAGGTGGCGGGAGGCGGGGATACAAGGGATATGGGATTTGTTGAGAGATGGGCGTCCGATCCCCTTCTCAGCGTTAGTAGACAGATACTCCTTGCCGTCAACGGCCTACTTCACTCACCTGAGGATATGTCATTTCCTGCTTTCCTGCTCCCTCCCTCTTGGGATCCTACCTTGGTAGATCTCAATCTACAGTCATTCTTTAAACAATCTGCACTTTCTAGGCGAGGGGTCTCTATAATCTATAGGGCCTTGACTGCTGCCTGCGCAAAGCATAAACTTCCCTTTATGGCAAGATGGGAGACCAAACTCTCTTTCTCGGTGCCGTTGGATGGGTGGCGGGCTGCTGCGTCCCATGCAGATAAGTATACAAGGTACCTCACTCACCTGGAACAGTCCAAAAAACTCCAGATGGGGTGGTACTTGGTCCCTGCACGTATTGCCCGATTTGGTGGACATGGAGACTCTCCCTCGCCGCTCTGCTGGCGTAACTGCGGTCAGACGGGTACTGAAGCTCATATCTGGTGGTCTTGTCCAGGAGTGGTTGCATTTTGGTCCGATGTCGGGGCTCTGATTGCTGAGCTGACGGGACTGACGATTCCTCTCTCGGCCCCTATGGCTCTGTTGGGCATAGACTTGGATACCTGGCCGACTATTCTTAAGCCCATAGTTACCAATATCCTGATAGCAGCCCGCCAATCCATCGCGGCGCATTGGAGGTCTCCGACCCGCCCCTCCCTAGGGGAGGTGACAGTTAGACTAAATCGCCACCTGACACATGAACTCCTTCTCTCGCATGATCTTCCCCAGAGGACCAAGGTTCTTAACTGGTGGGACCCTTGGGTTGGCTCCAAATTTAATGAAGTGACAATTCCTGACTGACGGATTACTTGACAGCAGACGAGTTCCTCTATTATGCTACCCTCTCCTAAACTGACATTGTGACATTTCTGTTGATGTGTTATATATGTAATTAAATATGCTGCATAAGCCCCACCCTGTCCCCTATACTTTCCCCTCCCCTCCTTCCCTGCTCTTCTTGTTGCTCCCTGCCCCCTGTTGTTTTGGTTAAATCTTTAATCCTCCTATGAGGTATATAGTTTTCTTTCCTTGTATTTGAAAATGGATGCACATTTATAACTTGCATTGTATTTGTACCCGCCGCTATGGCCTTTACCTGATTTTTATATGTGCAATAAAAAGAATTGGTTTAAAAAAAAAGTATAGATTCCCAATGATCCGCCGTTATACCATCTATTTGTTGTTCCCACTTCTCCAATGCCCGTATTGGGTGTCCCGACAAACTAGTTGACAGGAGCCCCCCATACACATAAGAGATGATTCGTTTAGTAGAGGTCTAGATACCCATCATGGTAACAATAGCATCCTGATGTATAGCAATATTGCATATGTGAGTCTGTGCGGTATATGCATGTCTGACCTGTAGGTACTGGTAGAACGAGGAGTGTGGGAGCGAAAATTTGCCTCTTAATGCTTCGAATGTTTTAAAGACTCCTCCTTCCACCAGCTGTGAAAGCCACCAGATGCCCACACGACACCAGTGTGCGAACCCCTTCAAGGCCTGCAGTTGTGGTAAATGTGGGTTATCCCAAATGGGAGCATAACGTGTAAAACCTACAATTCCTCTCAGACTCTTCATCTTATCCCACACTTTAACCATGAGCCTCACCGTGGGAACCTTAGACATCCACTTTCTCAAACCATCAGACTCCAGTTTAGACAGCAGAGGCCCCCTACCCGCCAAAAATTGGAGAATATCTCAACCTCCCCCCTGTCTCTCGGCCGTGCACTCCGCACCCCCCGCCATATGTTGACACTGTGAAGATATAAAATAGAGCCACGGGTTGGGCAACGCCAGACCTCCCTCCTCCTTACTCCTTTGCAAATGTTCCAGCTTTATCCTAGCGCACTTCTTCCCCCCAGATAAGTTCCCTAAATAATGCATTAATTTTGAAAAATCTGTTATGCGGAAGCCATATTGGGGAATTATGCAGGACGTACAGGAGCTGAGGCATGACCACCATCTTCAACAAGTTCACCCCCCCACCACCGACAGGTGCAATTTGGCCCAGGCTTTGATCTTCTGTTTAATCTTATCCATCAGTGGCACGAGATTCAAACGCTCATAATCAGTGATGGTGCTAGATACAGTGATTCCCAAATATTTGAAGTTGTCTACAACCGGCACATGAGGTATGTCAATCACAGTTGGGTCCAGAGGCAGAATAGCAGATTTTTCCCAGTTTATAGTCAGGCCCGAAATAGCCCCAAATTGGGTAAGCAGCGTCATGGCACTACGCAAAGATTCGTCTGGGTCAGCCAGAAACAGAAGAAGATCGTCCGCATAGAGGGCTACCTTCTCCTCCATTTGTCCATACCTGAACCCCACTATGTCCACATGGCGCCGTATTCTCGAAGCCAAGGGCTCTATCGCTAAGGCAAAGAGCAGTGGGGATAGCGGGCAACCCTGCCTCGTTCCCCTGTGAAGGGGAAAGCACCCAGACAGTGACCCATTTGCTCGAATCTTTGCCGTCGACTGCGAGTTCAGAAGCCTAATCCAGCCAAGGAAGCTGGGGCCGAACCCCATGCCCTCCAGCGCGGCAAAAAGATAAGACCACTCTACACTGTCAAATGCCTTGGCGGCATCCAGAGACAGAACCACCCGCCCTCCCCACATTGTCCGCCCTCACCTGCATATTTAAATATAGGCGTCGGATATTAAGAGCCGTTGACTTGCGAGGCATAAACCCAGTCTGGTCCGGGTGCACCAATGACTCTACTACCTTTGAGAGGCGAATAGCTAACACCTTCGCTAACAGTTTAACATCAGCCGTCAGGAGTGAGATTGGCCTGTAGGACGCCGGGGACTCAGGGTCCTTGTCCTTTTTTGGCAGAACCGTGATAATGGCCTCCCGCATAGATGGCGGAAGGGTCCCCTGCCGGAGACTGTCATTGAGTGTGTCCAGAAGCACAGGGAGCAGTACCGCCCCATACCTCTTATAGACCTCCACAGGCAGACCATCCATCCCCGGCGCCCTACCATTATTCATACTGCCCAAGGCTACCTCCAATTCATCCAGGCTCAAAGGTTCGTCCAGTAAGGCCCTGTCTGCATCCGTAAGTCGCGGAAGCCCAGCCGCCCCCAGGAAATTCGCGATGTCAACCTCAGTCCCCTTAGAGTGTGAAGTATACAGGTCAGTATAGAATGCCTCCAAAGTCCCAAGTACTCCCGTTGTGTCTGTAACCAGTGTGCCGTCCCCGCGTCGAAGCCCCGCTATAAAGGGTGATCCCCTCTGTGCCGATGTTATTATCGAGAGCAAATGTCCCACACTTTCCGCGCTTTCAAAATATTGGGTCGATTGAAACATACGTTTCTGTGCCGCTGCATCCAAAGTCATTTTGTGCACTTGCGACTGAGCTTCCTTAAGCCTCGCCTGAGCAGTGGGGGTAAACTGTGTCGAGAGATCCCGTTCCGCTGCCTCCAAGTCCCGTAATAGGAGCTCCGAGTCAGCTCTAAAATTGGATCTGACTTTAGAGATTTCCCTTATATACATGCCACTTAAGTACGCCTTCAAAGATTCCCAGACCACCAAACTCGAAGCCGAATTCACATTTATAGCGAGGAATTCCTGCAGTTCAGATGTGAACGTCTCACCTTTATCAACCAACTGCAGCCAGAATGGATTTAGGCGCCACAGTGGCAGGACCCCCATAGCGTCTGCGCCCCCCCTAATCGTAATGAGCAGTGGTGAATGGTCCGATACCGTTCTCTGTAAATACACGACAGATGGAGCCTTTCTCAGCATAAGACCATCCCCCAAAGCTAAGTCTATGCGAGACAGGGAGGAATACGTAGAGGAAAAGCACGAGTACTGATATACTCCGGGGTTACGACATCTCCACAAGTCGGCCAGTGCCACCTCCTGCAAGAGAGTTCCAAAGGGTGTGCGATTACCATCAGGCCTCATAGGTGCATGATTCCCTCTGTCCCAGTGAGTATCTAGAATATTATTAAAATCTCCCACCCATAGACACGGGATCCCAGGGAAGCTTCCCAGAATGGTCAGAATGTGATGTATGGGTTTACTACTATATGGCGGGGGGATATAGAGAGCCACCAAGACCAACGAGACAGTAAATAGTGTGCAGTGTAGAATCACAAATCTTCCCTCCTCATCCTCCATCACCCGTTTACATTCAAATTGGGCGCCTTGTCTTATCAGGATACTGACACCCCTGGAATATTGCGAGTGAGTAGAATGGTAACCCGCCTGAATCCACCGTTTATCCAGGATATTCAGCGTCTCACGGGTGAGGTGCGTTTCCTGCAGGCAGACCACTGTTGGCTTATGATCTGCAATGAAGGAAAACACCGCTTGCCTTTTGACTGGAGATTTCAGCCCTCTCACGTTCCAGCTAATTACCCTGATATCCGCCATGTTAGGTACTCAAAAGAATCAGCAACCACAATTTCACCATTTCCATCTCTAACCATTTCGTCAGGTAAATGTGCATCAATGGACCGAACGCCCCACCCCTTCCCTCCTCCCCCCTTAACAAAAACCCCCAACATCTTATTCTAAAGTGTCAAATCACCCCGAAAGAGACAGTTACCGAGCCCCAAAGCCGAGGCAAGTTAGACACCGGGCGCCTTACTCTCCAACCCGCTGCCCCCATGTATCAGGATACCACCCCACAGCACGGTATAATTAACTATGCATCCAAAGACAATTCTATAACTATAGGCCCACGGTGTTCAGCCACAGTTCTCCCCCTCCCCCCGCAGGCGGTGCTCGTTGATGTCCAGCCATTCAGCCGCTTCCGCAGCCTCCAGGAAGAAGTGAGCTTTATTCCCGGCCTCCACCCTCAGTTTGGCGGGAAAAATCATGGAGTACTTCACACCGATCGTTCTCAATCGTCTTTTAACATCCAGAAATTTAGCTCTCATTCTCTGCACTTTTGGAGAGTAGTCCGGGTAGGAGGATACCCTAGATCCCTCAATAGTGAGATCGGGATGATCCCTGGAGAAATTGATGATATTGTCTCTGTCCCTATAGTGAAGTATTTTCGCCAGGATAGGTCGTGGTACATTGCCTGGGGGAGGAGGACGGGTCGGGACCCTATGGGCACGCTCCACCGCATATAGATGGGTTAAGTTGACCGCCCCAACAGCACCTTTAATCCAGTCCTCAATAAAGGCAGTGGGGTTTTTACCCTCGCACCTCTCGGGTACTCCTACAATACGCACATTGTTGCGTCTTGACCTGTTCTCTAGGTCATCGGTTTTGTCCCATATTGCAGTAATCTCTTTCTTGGTGTCTGTATGGTGCTGCATAGATTTAGTGACTTTATCTTCCAGGGTGTACACTCTCCTCTCCAGCTGCCTGGTCTTATCTTTAGCTGTGTGCAGGTCGTGCTTAACTGTTTGCATGGAATCCTGCAGAGATCCCAGCTGTGTGAGCACATTGGTAATAGCAGAGCCACATTGCATCACAGCCATCAGTACATCCTTTATAGTGGGGTCAGCAGAGGCTTGTAATTGCAGTGCTGTTAGCTGCTTTCTATTTTGTTCCACCATAGCACCCCAGCTAAGTGAGGCCTCCTGTGTCTCTGCTCCTCCAGCACTGTCCATATCCTCCTCCCCCTCCTCACAGACATCCAGCTCTGTACCTTCTCCTGTGTCTGGGTGATCGTCCTGCTCCTGCTGTAATCCTCTCTCGATCTCCTCCACTCTGGCAAAGCTCCGCAGCCGGGAATCCTTATCTCTGTTTCTGGCCACGCTGTCTAATGCCTCCTCCTCCAGCATCCCCACTGAAGTTGCGGCGCCATATTGGGAGCCCAGGGCCACCTCCCCTGCTGTCTTCTTAGTGCCTTTCTTAGGCATCCTGCCGGGTAAGAGCTCCAACACTGACTCCTATGTGTGCCTGCAGGGCTCAGGCAGCTTTTCCAGTATAACACCGGCCGTGCTGTGGGGAATTGCGGCGTAATTAGCCCAGGATAGTGGGAGCTCCTCACATGTGCGTCCTCACTGCATGCCTCTTGGCCACGCCCCCCCTTAGCTTCAATTGTTAGCGGACTCCATGTCGTGTATGGAGAGCCCCTGTATGCCTAAACATTGGAGCTCCCCTTAAGTGACCCTATTTTGGAAGCTAGACCCTCAAAGAATGTATCTAGATGCATAGTGAGCACTTTCAACCCCCAGGTGCTTCACAAATTGATCCATAAAAAATGAAAAAGTACTTTTTTTTTCACAAAAATGTTCATTTTTCATTTTTACAGATTAATTTGTGAAGCACCTGGGGGTTCAAAGTGCTCACTATGCATCTGGATACGTTCCCTGGGGGGTCTAGTTTTCAAAATAGGGTCTCTTGTGGGGAAGCTCCAATGTTTAGGCACACAGGGGCTCTCAAAATGTGACATGGTGTCCACTAACAATTCCAATTTTTAGCGGACACCATGTTGCGTATGGAGAGCCCCTGTGTGCCTAACCATTGGAGCTCCCCCACATCTGACCCCATTTTGGAAACTAGACCCCCCAGGGAACTTATCTAGATACATAGTGAGCACTTTGAACCCCCAGGGGCTTCACAAATTGATCCGTAAAAATGAAAAAAGAAAAGCTTTGTTAAAAAATCACAAATTGATCCATAAAAAATGAAAAAGTACTTTTTTTTTCACAAAAATGTTCATTTTTCATTTTTACGGATCAATTTGTGAAGCACCAGGGGGTTCAAAGTGCTCACTATGCATCTAGGTAAGTTCCTTGGGGGGGTCTAGTTTCCAAAATGGTGTCACTTGTGGGGGAGCTCCAATGTTTATGCACACAGGGACTCTCCAAACGCGACATGGTGTCCGCTAACAGTCTGAATGGAAAATTTGCTCAAATTGTTAGCGGACACCATGTCGCATTTGGAGAGCCCCTGTGTGCCTAAACATTGGAGCTCCCCCACAAGTCACCACATTTTGGAAACTAGAGCCCCCAGGGAACTTATCTAGATGGGTGGTGAGCACTTTGAACCCCCTGATGTTTCACAAATTAATCTGTAAAAAGGAATATGTACTTTTTTTTTACAAAAATTTTCTTTTAGCCAAACTTTTTTCATTTTCACATGGGCAACAGGATAAAATGGATCCTAACATCTGTTGGGCAATTTCTCCTGAGTACACCGATACCTCATATGTGGCCATAAACCACTGTTTGGGTGCACGGCAGGGCTCAGAAGTGAAGGAGCGCCATTTCACTTTTTGAATGGAAAATTGGGTCCAAATGTCAAATTGCGCTCCTTCCCTTCTGAGTCCTGCCGTGCGCGTAAACAGTGGTTTATAACCACATATGAGGTATCTGTGTACTCAGGAGAAATTGCCCAACAAATTTTAGGATCCATTTTATCCTGTTGCCCATGTGAAAATGAAAGAATTGAGGCTAAAAGAACATTTTTTGTTAGAAAAATTAAAATCTCCATTTTTTCCTTTAGTTCCTGTGAAGCACCTGAAGGGTTAATCATTTTCTTGAATGTAGTTTTGAGTAGCTTGAGGGGTGAAGTTTTTGGAATGGTGTCACTTTTGGGTGTTTTCTGTCATGTACACCCCTCGAAGTGACTTCAAATGTGATGTGGTCACTAAAAAAATGTTTTTGTAAATTTTGCTGGAAAAATGAAAAATTGCTGATGAACTTTGAACCTTTATAACTTCCTACCCCAAAATTTTTTTTTCCCAAAATTGTGCTGAGGTAAAGTAGACATGTGGGAAATGTTATTTATTAACTAGTTTGTGTCACATAACTCTCTGGTTTAGCAGAATAACAATTCATAATTTGAAAATTGCGAAATTTTCAAAATTTATGCCAAATTTTGGATTTTTTCACAAATAAACGCAAAAATTATCAACCTAAATTTAATACTAACATGAAGCCCAACATGTCACGAAAAAACAATCTCAGAATCGCTAGGATCCATTGAAGCGTTCCAGAGTTTAGTTCATAAAGGGATACTGGTCAGAATTGACAAAAATGTCAAGGTCTTTAGGGTCAAAATAGGCTGGGTCCTGAAGGGGTTAATTCAATGTGTTTCGGAGCAAACTTTGCTCTCTCATCAGGAATAGCAACCTCCTGATGAAGGAGTGAAGTTTGCTCCGAAACGCGTTGAATTAAAGCACCGTTGCCTGGAGATCCTCTGTGGTCTTTATTCACACACAGCAGCATAGACCATTTGCACACCGTCCTCCTGTATTATATGTCTTCACCACCGCATGCGTGTAAGTGGAGGTCCAGAAGCAGCTGTTTGAAGTGTTTAAACTGGTTGTGGGTACCACAACCAGACCAGGTGAGCGGTTGATAATACCACCGCTTACTTTCATTTTTATACCAGAGAAAACTCTATTGCGTCTTGTGTTTCCCCTTGTGCAGATAATCACAGACGTTCTCAGAGAGAGTGGGTGTCTGTGATTGGCTGTTGGAGTCAGAGTGCAGTGAATAAACATGAGTAATGAGTGGAGCCGTTAGTAGTGTGACCACAGTGCTGCAGGCTGGTAATTATAATGCTCCTGCTTTAATCATCAGTTTGCTTCCTTTTGCAGCCCCCTGGCCCTTACTGCCATCATTTTATAATTGTAAAGTCCGACTAGATCCACTGAACCCGAACATCTGTGGTTTGCCCATCTCTAGTCACGTTCCCTTTATGCTCTTCCTTCAGCCTCCATACAGCTAAGGCCGGCTTCAGACTGCGTGTCTGATCCGATCCGTAGCTGTCCGCTTGAAGCAGACAGCCGCGGACCGGATCAGCACACAGGACCGGGGGGCTATTATGCCCTCCGATCCTGTGTGCATCCGCACGCAGTTCCCGATGCTGATAAGTCAGGACCGCGGGCGGCGCGGTCCTGACCTGTCAGCGGCTGCAGCTGCATGCGGATGCACACAGGATCGGAGGGCATAATAGCCCCCCGGTCCTGTGTGCTGATCCGGTCTGCGGCTGTCTGCCTCAAGCGGACAGCTACGGATCGGATCAGACACGCAGTCTGAAGCCGGCCTTAGACAGCAGTTAGCTAAACATTTAGCCGGGGCAGAGCTGGATTAGTCTAGTCCCCTGCTATGGTTCCCAGCTGGATCTTCAAAGTGTGCACTTTCTAAAATTCCAGAGCATTTCAAAGAATAATATACCTGAGGCTGCGATACTTGCTGCCCACAGTTTCGTTAGCATGAATTGTCTAAGGGTACCTTCACACGCGGCAATATTGCTAGGCAATTTCACTGGCAATTTGCTGGTTGCAGTGAAATCATGGACACATTGTTCTATTTTTTTGCTGTGTACAAATGGAACAATGTGTCCATGATTTCACTGCAACCAGCAAATTGCCAGTGAAATTGCTAGCAATATTGCCGCGTGTGAAGGTACCCTAACAGAATCCCTTTATATTGAGTTTGTCCGAAGTCCCATGTATTACACTAGCTAGGAAATGCCTCTGTGAATATATTCTCATAAAAAGTGCCCCAGAAAGTGAAAGTTGGCTCTTAAAGAGGTTTTCTACTGCTAATGTGACCTCCTTCCTTTTATCCTAATGAACACTTACCCAATATACTTCTGCTACCTACCCGACTTCTGTCAGTTTATATCTCTGAGGTTTGTAAATATCGTTATTGCTGTTGTTGCAGCTTTGATCCTTGCAGTCTGGATACCGATTTCGGACCAACTGAGCAGGGCGCGACACTGGTGGGGTTGCCTCTGTGTGAGTGACAGTAGCCTGGGTATGCATGCTCAGATAAGGCTTCATTCACACACAACGACTAAAAAACAAAAAAAGTGTGCATTTGTCACGCCCAGGGTGCAGGGTACTTGGGTATCAGGTGGCAGAGGGTTAACTTTGTCATGGGGAATGGTGGCCGCACCTGATCCCGTGTCCTGGGGACTGTTCTCTTTGAAAAGGGATTATGTACAGGGGAGTATTTACAGTTTATAGATGTCGTGACGCCACCTGCAGTACCTGGTGATGTTCACCAGCGCCGCCACAGTCCTCCGGTGGTCGATGGTATTGCGGCAATGATGTTGTAGTCCTCCGCAGGCAGGACTGGACCGCCGGGGCAGTGTAGTGTGAAGGAACAGGTTGTAGTGGAGCTGAGATTGTTAGGGAGAGCTGGAATAGTCTATAGAGGATGCTGGGAGCACAAGGGAAGAATGCACACACGCTGAGTAGTTTATATTACCTTTTACTGATGTCTTGAGCAGGTAAAACGTCCAGGGCACCGACGGGTAACAGGGTTGCACAGTGGATTCCCACAGCAAGTGGGTATAAGGCCTCCTCTGTTTGTGTAGTTGTTGAAGCACAGCCTGCTGTAGCCTGACTTGCCTCCAATTTCTTCCTTGTCTGTTTCCCTCTCCCACTGTTTCGGTCTCCGGGATAACCCTCTCTGGGCATTGCAGGCTGGTCTGCTGTTCCTGGCTCCCTCTCTTGACCCTCCTGGGAGACCGGATAGCTGTAGCTTCCACGGTGCGACAGGGTTTTCTGTGAGCCTATAGTTCCTTACCGGTGCGGATCCCCAATATCCGGCGTTTCTCCTGGGACGTACTCCCTCCAGCTCTTATAAGGGCGAACTCTCTCCGGCTCTTTGCTTCCTTCCCTGCTCTGGGCTCCCTGCCTTCAGTCCCACTTAGGCTTGTGGGACGCCGAAGGGCCATCCGGGTCACTGGGTCAGGCCTAACGCAGCACCGACCACCAGGACTTCCTTGCAGCTCTTCTAGCGTCTGCACACACTCTGACTAGCTCCTCCCCAGCGCAGTATATATAGGGGATCTTGCCTAAGGTCAGTAAGTGGTGCTCCCCCTACTGTGTCGGGGTGGAAGGTGTTGTTCGTAGTAGGTACCTGCTGTGGAAACCCAGCTGCGCATTAGAGAGATTTGTGGTTACCTGCGTGAGCAGGGCGCCACACTCCCCCCCCAGGTAACATCAGTACTCTTGGACTGAGCATTTTTATATTGACACGAATAACAATAAAAACGGATAACATATGTACATAGTCTGAAAGTAGAAAAATTACAAAAAGACACTGGAAAAGTATTGAAAAATAGAAAACGGGTAAGGCTATACGGTGCTAGTCCATCCGCCGCAGGTTTTTGAAAGTTTGTGGCTACATTAGTCCATTAACCGTAGTCCATTTGAATTGTAAAAGTTCAAAAAGGGAAACGTTCAGAGGGCAAAGTTCAAAGAGTCCTTACAGTAAAGTCTCTGTACGCTCCACGTAAGAAAAGGGGAAAAGTCTTTTAAAGTCCACAATTTAACAATAAACAGGGGTCCCTATAGGTGTCTCAGCTTAGGAGATCTGGTCCCTCCCTGCCCCAGGCACTTTCTTTTCCTAACTTAATGTGCTTGGGACTGGGCCCAGTTCCTCCACTCTTCTGTACACTACTATTTACACTCTTTTATACAGTTTACTATTTACATGTTTCTTAATGTGCTCTACCTTACTTTATACCCACTCTCCAAACCTTGACGGGGGTTGACCTCGTGTGCTCCTACGTGACTTCCGCTTCCGCACTACAGGTGTCACTATCTCAGGTGAGGTGTCTAGTGTTGAGCTTGGTGCAGGTTTTCAGGTAAGCTTCTGCGTGGCCTTAGTCTCACTACTGGGCTAGCAGGTGTACCGATTGCAGCATCCTCAGATTCTCTAGCAACAGGTATTTCTTCCTGATTCCTGGGCATCTCTTCACAGGGTTGGTAGAAGTTTAGTACTGGCACTATGATGGCTCCATTTTGTTGAGGCCAATCTTCTGGGAAATCTCCTAAAATGGTAGAGATTACTTTCTTCTTCTTTGGTTCTGGGATTGGACTTAATTCTGGAGTTGGTTCAAACTCTTGAATGGGCTGATTGTAGGGTTCTTGATTTTCCCATTCTAGAGGACACTTTTTAAGGTGATCTCTGGATACAGTATGTTTGGTTCTTCCACCATTTTTGCTGATGATGCAGACTTTATAGATGTAATTTCCTGAATCTAGTAGGATATAGGGTTCACTTTCCCACCGATCATCCAAATTGTGACGAGTTATTTTCCTTTTTAGGACCATACTTCCAGGTGGTATTGGTTCTGCTGGTTATAATCCCTTTCTTGCTTTGCACGGGACTTCTACAGATTGTTTTCGACACTGGTTTGAATCTTTCTATATTGTTATTGGCGATGGAATTTCCAGTTTGAAATGGCCTGATCTGCTTCAGGATCTACTACTCCGAGTTCTAAATCTACGGGTAATTTTCCTGGACGAGCTCTCATCAGGTATGCTGGTGTACAGTTGGTAGAACTTACTGGAATGTGATTATACATGTCAATCAAGTCAGGTAGTTTTTCCGGCCATTGGTTTCTTTCTTCCAACGAGAGGATTTTCAGCATGTCGATGACGATGTTGTTCATTTTCTCACAGAGTCCATTAGTTTGGGGATGATACAGGGTTGTTCTGATCTTTTTGCACCCATACATCTGGCAAAATTCCTGAAAGATCTCTGCTTCGAATGCTGGTCCTTGATCTGTTATGGTACCTTTACACGCCGCTACAGAAGGTTAGAAACAACCGGGTGTCGGAGACAATTGTATCTTGCACCGTCAAAACACCGCGAGGTAGCGGCGTGTAAATCAGGTTGTTGCCACCGGTCACTGTCGACACCTGTTTTTCAGCAGTGCTCAAAAACAGTTTGGTTTCAACCCGATGGTAGCGGTGTGTAAACGAGGAACAGGAAGGTTTTTGCGACACCCTAGTGAACTCCCTGGGGCGTGACACAGCCTCCGGGATACCGCGCCCCATCAGCGATCATTGGTGGAAGCTCCTGCGTTACGATTGGTTGTCCGTGCATAGGGCAGCATATTTAAGGAGCTGACCAGTCACACTACACAATTGCAATAGCATCATGTATTAGCCAGCCTTCCTGCGCTGGCTGGCCAATCATGATGCTATTGCTTTGTCCAATCACCGTACGAGCGTCTTGTAATCCACAACTCTGGCACGCCTATGTGGTGTCCCTGCTGCCCCAGGTCCTCCCATATTGCCTTGTGGTAGCGGCGTGTAAATGAGGGAAGGTGCTCTACAAAAGGTAACCTGCGGCACCCGTCGGTGCATCCAGGGATAGAAAAAACCTTCTGTAGAGCACCTTGTAGCGGTGTGTAAATGCGGTATCAGGTATCGTTAGTAACCGTTGGAACGTGCTCGTGCACGTGAGACACCCGGTTGTTTCTAACTTTCTGTAGCGGCGTGTAAAGGTACCATTAGGATACGTTCTGGATATCCCAATGGTCTGCAGAAGACTTTTTGGAAGGTTCTTGCGGCTTTCAAGTCTTTTACAGGGGCAACCATCAAAAATCTTGAATAATGGTCTACCATGGTCAATGCATAGGTATAGCCGGATCTACTTGGAGTCAGTTTTACGTGGTCCAAGGGGACTAGTTCCAGAGGCTGTTTGGTTACAATGGGATGAAGTGTGGCTTTCTGGCTCTGTACATCCTTCCTTCTCAGGTTACAGGCCTGACAATTTTTGCACCATTTTTCTATGGATGACCGCATGCCGAGCCAAAGGAATCTGTCTTTCAGTAACACTTCAAGCTTCTTCCATCCGAAATGACCGGTTTGGTTGTGGTAGGCAGTTAAGACCACGGGGACCTCTGATCTTGGCACGATGATCTGCCACGCCATCTCATGAGTTCTTGGATTTATATACCGCTGGCACAATTTATCTTGATATTGGAACAGTTTACCTCGCTCATTCCACAGATGTTTGGCGTGGAAGTTTACAGGCAGCTTCGCTGACTCTTGGGCTATCAATTGTTTGATCAGACCGTCAGCCGGGTCTTGGTCCTGTGCCTTTTTCCAGTCAAAGTGGGATAACGGGCTCACTGCTCCTGTAGAGAGGTTTTGATGGGCCAGCTGACATTGGGTTACTTTTACATGATCTTCATCCACACTCTCTTCAGATAAGTGAGGCATCCTGGATAGAGCATCCGCCTTTCCGTTCTGGTGCCCAGCCCGGTACATGATGGTGAATTGGTAGTTGGAGAGTCTGGCCATCCATCTCTGCTCCTGGGCTCCCAACTTCGCAGTTTCCAGGTGGGTGAGCGGATTGTTATCCATGTAGGCGGTGAATTTTCTAGAGGCTAGTGTTTAAACCTCTCTGTAATGGCCCAGACCAAGGCCAGGAACTCCAGGTTGAAGAAACTGTAGTTCTCCGGGTTCCTCTCCGTGGGTCACAGCTTCCGGCTGGCATAGGCGATTACCCTCTCCTTGCTGTCTTACTTTTGGGAAAGGACGGCTCCAAGTCCCACATTGCTGGCATCTGTATACAACAAGAATGGCAGGTCGTAGTCCGGGTAAGCTAGGATTTATTTTCCTGTCAGGGCTTCTTTCATTGTCTGGAACGCTTCCTCTTGTTCCTTACCCCATCTCCACGGAGAATTCTTCTGCTTGCCCTTCGTGGGTTGGCCTACTAGGAGGTCTTGCAGAGGAGCAGCCTTCTTGATGTACTCCTTGATGAACCTTCAGTAGTAGCCCACCAAACCCAGGAATTGACGTACCTCTTTGATAGTTTTGGGTGCTGACCATTCTCTGATTACTGTCACCTTGTCTGGATCAGGGGCCACGCCTTCAGCACTGACTATGTGTCCCAGGTACTGCACTCTTGGCTTTAACAGGTGGCATTTTGATGGTTTTAGCTTCATCCCGTATTTGGCCAGAGCTTCAAACACCTCTCCTAGATGTGCAACATGTTCCTCATAGGTCCTGGAGTACACGATCACATCATCCAGGTAGAGCAGTACTGTCTCAAAGTTCTTATGCCCCAGACAACTCTCCATTAACTGCTGGAAGGTTCCAGGTGCATTACATAGTCCGAAGGGCATGCTGTTGAACTCACATAGGCCCATAGGTGTTGCGAATGCCATCTTCTCTCTGTCTTCTTCGGTTACGGACACCTGGCAATACCCACTAGTGAGAGAGAAGGTAGAGAAGTAATTGGCAGACTTCAACGCAGCTAAAGATTCCTCTATACTTGGTAACGAGTAAGCATCTTTGTGTGTTATGCGGTTTATTTGCCTATAGTCTACACACATCCTCATGCTGCCATCCTTTTTCCTGACTAGGACTAATGGGGCTGCCCAGGGACTACAGCTATCTCGTATAACCCCTGCGTCCTTCATGTCCTTTAACATTTCTTTGGCTTTTTGATAATGTGCAGGTGAAATAGGCCTGTACCGCTCCTTGATTGGGGGATGTGTACCTGTGGGAATGTGATGTTGTACCCCTTTTATCCTACCAAAATCAAGTAGACGCTTACTAAAAACCTGTTCAAATTCTTGAACTATCCGGTACACACCTTGCTTTTCATACACAGGAGTGGTGTCAGTGGTGACATGGAGCTACTGGCACCAGTCCTCCAGTGGCCCAATTGTTTGATCAGGTTTTGCCCCTTTTACGCGGGGTTCGGGTTGCACTGTGTGGATCTCGTTGTTGCCGACTGTGTATAATTTAGCAACGGTGGTATACCTGGGTCATTTAACCTCTTCACTGCCACAATTTAAGATATATAGAAAAAAACAAGGAGAAGAGGTGTGCACAAATATATGTCATTTAATGCTGAAAAATAAACTGGCTTCAAGCAGTAAAAGGATGGAAACAAGATGCTTGGGGCAAAGTGCATACAGTGCAGGCATAACAATATTAGATCAACCAATTACAGTACACAGTAAAAAATCCAAATGCATAATAACATAGACCACCTATAATGCAGCGAGGATGAGGAATACAAGGTACATATACATATAAAGTGCAAGTGCAACAAAAAGAAACCTCAATCCCTACTGCCACAGGTATAATCTAAGGGCAACTAAATGACCCAATAGAATGTGCACAAAGGTAATTACCACACTATATGACAGCAAGGCCCCTAGGCAATGGAGGATCCCCCGGGTCCGGACCCCAACGTACGTTTCGTTTTGAGATATAAGTTACTTCATCAGGGGGGTGAGACCGTCTTGTCAGCGTCTGGTTTATATACCCCTATCATCATTAATGCTGATAGCCACCATGTGTGTGGCATCCGGCCGCCGCCGCCTCACCATGCCCCCGCCGGAAGTGCGCAGGCGTCACCGCCGTGACGAGCACATCCGGGAGCCAGGACGCATTGCCATGGCTCCCGGGCATGCGCACCCGCAGTTGAAGATGCCGCGCCCACCACGGAGGGAGGGGAGCACCGGACATCGTAATAGCAGGGCTTAACCCCTGCTATGCCTACAAAGTGGGCTTTGTTGATTAGAGCCACAAAAGCATATGAATGAGTGCCATAAACACTGAAAATAAGACACGGGGGGAGGAAAACATTTGTGAATGCCCAAGTCAGATTACAGTCCTAATAAGAGCGCATAAATAAATGGGCCACAAACATAATATCACAATCCCAGTAATGTCCAGATACACAGGGCTTCCAATGCTGTAGTTGATGGCGGAGCCACAGTGGAAGTGCAACAAAAAACCACCAGAGCGTGGAGACGGTCCAAAGGGAACTATAAAAGAAAAACAAAGTAATAAATAATCTGCATAATAGGGTATGCGTAACAGAGAACTCAAAGGAGCGGATATTACAAAAAACGGAGCAAAACTTAAGGTCTCATTTAACCCATTGGGCACCATTGTCCCAAGGGTGGTGATCCACCTTGTTTCATGTTGGGCTAGGATCCTTTTAACATCGCCATCGCGGACACCAACATGGACAACGTCAATCCCCCTGATTTTCAGGGAGACTGGGTCACAACCATGGTGCGCCCTAAAATGACGGGGCAATGTTTTTAAGGTAGAAGGATCCTCCACTGTCTTGGTCGCAGCAATGCCGTTCACATGTTCCCTCACCCTCTTACGTAATTCTCTTGAGGTTAAACCAACGTATATCAACCCGCACGTGGCGTAATAAACCACGTAGTGGGTGCTGCAGTTGATATACGATAGGATGTTATAAGTTTTAGTACCATCCGATGATTTGAATGAGGTAGATCGAACGACATTGCTGCATGCCAGACAGTGTCCACACTGGAAACAACCCCTCATGGATCTACCAGATCCGAACAAAGGAGGAATGAAGGGAACATAGTGGCTCCTAACAAGCACATTAAGCAGATTCGGTGCCCTGCGAGAAGTCATTAACGGAAAATTAGACAAGGAATCCCTCAGATGTGGATCGGTTTGTAGAACCGGCCAATGACGCTGCAGAATAGACCGCATAGTCTCCCATTCCTGGTTGTACTTAGTGATATAACGTACCATACTGTTCAAGGATTTTTCTCCCTGACCACCCCCAGACACGCGAAGGAGCTGAGCCCTTGGAGCATGTTTGGTCCTGAGATATGCCTTTTTGATGCTTTGATTACTGTAACCCCTTTCCCAGAAACGTCATGCTAAATCGCTTGCTTGCTCCTCGAAAATAGCATCAGAGGAGCAAATGCGTTTAATGCAAAGGAATAGTCCGGTAGGGACGGCACGAATTGTAGACACATTATGGGCAGACTTTGCATGCAAAAGTGCATTAACAGATGTGGGTTTCCGAAAGACGTCTGTCATGATCATACGGTCAGACCCCACAGAGATAGAGATATCTATAAACTCTATCTTTGTCGTATCATATTTGTATGTCAACTTGATGTTAAAAGGGTTAATGCCCAGTCTGCCCATAAAATAGTCGAGCTGCTCCGCAGTGCCCTGCCACAAAAATAATAAATCGTTAATGTAGCGGTACCAGCACTGCACATGGGCGCAGTCCGCAACACCCTCGCCGCCAAAAAGCCACCTCTCCCAAAAACCGAGGAAGAGGTTGGCGTACGAGGGCGCGCAGGCCGCGCCCATAGCAGTGCCCCGCTCCTGTAGATAGAATCTATCTTTAAAAAATAAAAAAGTTGTGGGTCAGGGCAAAGCGGAGCAGCTCGAGTATTAGGTCACTCATCGCGGCGTCCCTACCGTTGGCCTTCAAAAAGAATTCCACAGCCTCCAGGCCATCAACATGGCGAATGCATGTATAGAGGGACTCAATATCTGCTGTTACCAGCAGTACGTCAAGGTCCACAAAGATCCCGTCAATGCGCACAAGGACATCCGTTGTGTCACGGACGTAGGAGGGGAAGATCTCAACCAATGGTTTCAAATAAAAATCTATAAATTTACAAATGGGTTCACACAACCCCCCTATGCCGGACACAATCGGACGTCCCGGCGGAGTCACGGGATCCTTGTGGATCTTGTGTAATAAGTATAAGGTAGGAATTTTTGGATGACGTACCGTTAGTCCCTCTACAATCTTTTTATCAATAATACCTCGTTCACATGCATCCGCCAGGATGGCCTGGAGTTTTTCCGAGAAAGAGGCCCCAGGATCAGAATCGAGCCTCAAATAAGTCTCACGATCTCGTAATTGGCGAAACACCTCTCGTTCATACAGGGTAGAAGGCCAGATCACCACGTTACCCCCCTTGTCTGCCTGTTTAATCACCACTTCCTTCATGTTCTCCAACTCTTTAAGGGCAGTTCTCTGGGACGTCTGAGATTATCACGCCGTCTTCTAGTTCAGAGGTCCCCAACTCCAGGCCTCAAGGCCTGCCAACAGTGCAGGTTTTCAGGATTTCCTTAGTGTTGCACAGGGGTTGGAATCATTACCTGTGCAGATGATCACATTAGCACCTGTGCAATACTAAGGAAATCCTGAAAACCTGCACTGTTGGCGGGCCTTAAGGCCTGGAGTTGGGGACCTCTGTTCTAGTTGACACCTTTGAAAAATCATCTATGACCAACTTGGTGAAGATGTCGACTGCTGGACAAGCAGACAAGGGGGAAAACCGCAGCGATCTCGGTCTATTATAAGGAGGAAACTCACCTGTTGAAGGTGGAGAATCTCCAGTGGCAAGATCCTCAAGATTAACTAAGGCTTCAGTCTCACGAATCTCGAGGTCGTCAGCGGAGGAAATCCGTTTACTATGTAGTTTTTTATAAACCAGTTTGCGGGAGAACAGATACAGGTCTTTTATGGCTGTGAAAAGATGGAGTTGAGGAAGGAGTTGGGAGATAACTCCGAAACATGTTGGAAAAATAAAGAAGAATCCTGTTTGATCCAGACATTCCCATGTGGCTGGTTTTTTATGTCCATTATAATTGAAGTGGCAGCGCGGACCCACGGCACTTTGTCCTACAAGCTGATTGAACCACGGTGACCTGTGGAAGTACTGTCCTGCAGCAAACCACTCATAGATGAGCGATCATTACCAGTTGTGGGTTCTCACAACTGCATCAGGTGAGCAGCTCCCTCTTTACACATATTTTAGCCTTATAAAAGAAGGTATTACCCTATGTGCGCATTCTTGAATTGCTTTTAGAAGATGGAAGGAGTTAGACGGCGAGAATGACAGCCCACAAGACAGTACATCTATCTGTGCGTCAGAAAGTTTAATACTAGACAAATTGATTACCTGTAATGCCCTGACCCGTGGGGGGCTTCTTAGGTCGTGAATCAGGGCGTGGTTTAGGGCGCCCTTTGCGTTCACTGTTTTTCCATTTGTAGACCCGATTTAACTGAACATTGGTTTGGTCACGCTGAAATTTCTTCAATTTATAGGCCTTTATATCCTTCTCCATTTTCTGCAATTCATTTTCAATTTCCTCATTAAATTTTGACAAGGCATCACCTGGTAACGTGTCTTTAATTCTCGCCGCCAACTCCTCTAGTTCTAACTCCATCTCATTGAGTGATTCAGTATTAAGTTCACTCAGTAAAGATAAAAAACCACATGAGCATTCATTGGCCACCTCCTCCCATCTATCCCTAAAGGATTCGTTGTTGATTAGAAAAGAAGGAAATACTTGTATGCGCAATCCGCGAGGTATTAGATCCTTCTCAATGTACTTGTTAAGGAACGCCCTGTTCCACAAACCTTAGTTCTTCTTTTGAGGAGTTCTTTATATCCCCTAGTCAGCTCCGGAATTGTATCACCGCTCCCAGACTCCACTGCCACACCGTCTCCACCATCCAGGGCCAGATTGAGCCGTGATTGCCAAGCATCATCACGAGCAGGGCTGTGGAGTCGGTAAGCCACAGTTGCTACTCCGACTCCGACTCCTGGATTTTATCAGGTTCCGACTCCGGCTCCGACTCCGACTCCTTCATAAATGGCCACTTCGTAACAATAAATTTACTGTTGTAAAATATTACCATCGTGCTTATTCAGTTTCTCACACTCATATAAGTAATCAGACCACTTAGAGCAAAAACTATATTTATTAGAATACAATTAGAATATGGCAAATAACTTTTATAAACTTTTCCAAACTGTAAGTAAATATGCAATAAACACTGTTATGCAGTTAATAAGAAGAAATCTATAAATTTGTCCTCAGAAAAAGTATTGCCTCTGTCAGATCCTCCTTCATGGATGCCCTCAAATCTAATATAATTATTTAGAGAGCAGAGAACAACCTCTCTACACTAACTTGGGTTGGTGGCAAAGCAGTAACCACTCGGGCAACATCTCTGACAATGTCAGGATACAGAGGAATCGCTTGTTGCACTGTTATTTTTGATGAACTGTCAAATTTCTCAATTTCTTTTAGTGCACATGAAAAATTCTGCTGAAATGTACTGGATGTGTTCTTTGATTGGGATGACTCTTCTTCTATGCGGGAACGCTTTGCACGGTCCTTGTGATCCAAATACTTTTCAAAATTAAATTCTTCATCAGTTGATGATGAGGTGAAGATGTGGCAGGACGACCAAATTCTTCTTGTTCCTCTTGACTGTTCTGCAACCCTTTCATCCTTACTGCTATTTCAAACAGAGCTTCTTTTCCTTTACTTAGCTGTTGATCATCTAGAAGAATCCGATGCATTGGGTCTACATAAACAGCTGCCAAAAGAATGTTATTTTGTAATAGTAGCTCCTCTCTCCGTTTCATTGATGTAGCAATGCCACTTGCAATTAACCCTCCTCTTTGGGACAGGCGAAACATCAGGTTCTTCCACTCCTTTAAGAAAATACCTGGAGTTAAGTCCTCTGCTTGTAATTTTTTAGTCACTGTAAATGGGTGCTCTATCAATTTTTCCAGCTCAGTCACCTGATTCCACTGACACTTATGTAGCATCAGTTGAGGGTTAGCCATGTCTACAAGAAAGGTTTTCAGTTCAACCAAACGCTGAATCATTAAGTAAGTACTGCCCCATCGTGTGGCTTGATCAATAATTGCCCCTTTTCCAGCACGTCTCTTCAAAATTGAGTCAACTTTAGGGGTTCTGACAACAGTAGCCAATTTTCTCACCTTTCCAATCAGTGCAGCAGCATGTCCTTCTTGCAGACTGTCTCTTATAGCCAGCTGTAGCGTATGCACAACACAGCGCATGTGATGAATTAATTTAGTTGACCCGTGTTCGGGGCGTATACATTCACTAAGGTATGGGCCTCACCCGCCAATTCGCATTTCAAAATTATGGATCTCCCCGCAGGATCCACAATGCAATCCAACAAATGAAACTGTACGGAGCCCTTCACTAGGATACTCACTCCTGCCTTCTTTGCTACATGACAAGCGTGAAATACATAGGGGAAAGAGGCATGCTGGAGTCTGTGGGTGTCTCCCACAAGCAGGTGGGTCTCCTGCACACATACAACCTCTGCTGCCAACTGTTTAATCTCCCTCCACAGGAAGGAACGTTTGGCTGCGGAATTAAGGCCTTTAGTGTTGAGGGACAGCAGCTTGAGATTCATGTTAACCACTCCCTAGGGGGGGTCAGACTCCCACTGTATAAATCAGATCAAAAATTTTTTGCGATAGGCTCAGAAGGAAGGAAAGGGGGCAGACAGAGAGGGTTAGAGAAAGAGAAGAAGGGAGGGGGGTAGTAGGGAGGAGAAAAAATGGGGGGGGGGGAGGGAGGGAGGGAGAAGGGGAATGGGGAAGAAGAAGGAAAAATAAGGGGGGGCGGTGAGAAGGGGAAGGTAAGCTCGGAAAAGTACAGGGTCCCCGACACCCAGAGAACGGGAAAAGAGACAAAAGTACGGACAGACTTGGTAACAGTGGGGGAGAACACTGGGATAGGGGAAGGTCACAAAACGACAAACTAACTAAAGACAACGAACAAATATGTAACAATTATGTAAACTCCGCCAGACTCCCAGGTACCACCAGGGTCAAAAGAGAAAAAAAAAAAAAAAAAAAGGGGGGGGTAAGTCCCCCAAAACTCCTCAATTCCTGTGGTGGTGACCCAAGCCCGATATAAGCCCCAGTTCGAGTGTCACGGAGTCAGGCCATGTCCGGCGAGGGCACCCACAGTTCCACAGGGTCCTGGAGTAATTAAGAAGGGAATCGAAAGCTAAAACAGGAGAAAAAGAAAAAGGTGAAAAAGAGCAGGTCATCCAGAGCCACTGGGAAGTTGTTCTTCAGGTCTGGACCCTCATAGGACCTCAGCAGCAGAAGATTCTTCTCCTCCATTCCTGTTAGAGTCCCGCCGAGGGGAAGGGCGAACACTGGGAGATATTAGACCCCATATTTTAAGGGTTTTCCTCAGGGAGGTGGGGGAGGAGAACGAGTGTCTTTTCCCCTTATGTTTAAAGTTAACTGCCGCAGGGGAGCCCCAGCTGTAGAATATGCCGTTTTCCCTCAAAACCTTGCAGCTGGATGCGAAATCCCTCCTGCGGGTCAGGGTCTCCGGGGAAAGATGGGGTACACCTGAACCCCCGAGTAGGGCTCTGGTAGGGGGGGGGGCATTCCTCATTCGCCCCAGTAGCCAATCTCTGATCCCAGATCTCAACAGGGACACCAAGATGTCTCTCGGTACCTCCGGGGGAAGCCTCGCAGGCTTAGGGATCCGGAAGGCTTTTTCAATGTCCAAATGGTCCTGGGGGGTCTCAGGGAGGGCCGCCAGTAGAAAAGCCTTAGCCACCTCCATCGCATCCCCTGTTTCTGCTATGCCCCGCAGTTTTAGGTTATTTTTCCTAAGCTGGTCTTCGAGGTGGCATATGGTTGAGGAGACTGTCCCTACCTCTCTATCCAACCCGGCATGGCTGTCAGCAAGGCTGTTATGTGTGGAGGCGAAGTCTGCCATTTTTAATTCCAGGTGCTCCGTTCTCTCAGCCAGCAACCCCAGGTCCTCCCTCAGGGTGCCCATGAGCCCCTTCATGTCCTCAATGATGGAAAATCTTTGTGCTGCCAGCAAGGCTTTAATGGCTCCCTGAGTGACCGGGGCCCTGTCATCATCTTCTCCCCCCACAGCCTCCACGCTGCGAGGAGACCGCTGTGCTGCCGGGGAGGAAGGAGGTGGGCGCTCCGGCGCTGGCGCCATTCTATAAGGGGAGATGCGCGGTCTGCCCGGCTCAAAGTACGCAGTCACCTTGTTGTCTGTTTGTCTCCTCCGGGATGAAGCCCGCGGCATGCTGGGGGCCGTCCAGGGACAGTCCTCCGCTAATATGGAGCCGCAGGAGGTCCAGTGGGGCCGGTAAGGTGCCGTTGCATTGGGTCTGGGTGAGGAGCTCAGTTAGTCTGCGTCCAGCGCCATCAGCAGCAGGACACGCCCCCGATGAATGAAAGAACGTATTGACACAGTTTCAACAAGATCATCTAAACTATCATGTTGCTGATCATCTGAATCAACTTCAGTTTGCTCCTTAGTTACAATACTGTGTTCCTCTGTTTCAAACATATCTGTGTCTGTGGACCCAGAATGTTCTTCTAGCTGCTGGTCACCATCATTACACTCATTCATTAGCTTAATAGTACTTATCATATTTGAAGCATTGTCAGTTACGACAGAAAGAACTTGCTCTTTTTTAAGTTCATAGTCTTGCAGAACCTTTTCCACCAAGACCTGGAGAAACTCACTGGTGTGATGAGCTTTGGTGTCTTTTACTGCCAATGTCTTGGTAACTATTTCATTTTTGTCACAAACAAATCGGACATTGATGGCAAAATAGTTCACTCTGTGACGTGTGCAGGCATCCATTTTAAGAAACACAAAGCGTCCCTTGAGAGTTTTTTTAAGTTCTTCCTTTTGTTTAAAAGCTTCTTCGATTACTAATTTTCTAATACTCTCTCTCTCCAGAGAAACACCAAGCTTGCGGGCCATTTCCCCATTCAGACACATAAAAGCTGGTCGTGAAAATAATGAAATAGGCACACTATCCTTTACAACAAGCTCTATGATCTGTTTTTAAAAGTCTCTACTGTCATTGTCACAGTAACTTTGTCACTGACAAAATATCTTGCAACTGATGGCTGCAAAGTTCTCTGCTCCTTTGTTTGGCTGGAAGAGCTGGGCACTGGTTCCTTGGTTTGGATGCAGTCTTTCTCTTCCACTGCTTTCAGTACTTCTGGATGAAAGTGCTGTAAATGTCTCTTTAGATTAGAAGCTCTGGTAGGAGCATTTTTATCTTTGCCTGAATATGCACTAATCTTGGCTTGACAGCATCTGTTTTCGTCTGAATCATTTGTCATACACTGACAGACATAATGTTTTCCATCTTGAGTGATGGTGATATGTTCAAATACAACTGATTTAATGTGATGCCTCTTTGACATTCTCAGGTTTTTAATTCTGCATTCAAAATCCAAATGACAATTGTTTTTCCTAAAAACAATTGTACAAAATTATTGCCAGGTCGTACAACTGATATAGTGGTCAGTAATACTGTTATTATTCCTCATGTACTCACAGTTAACTGATGCAAAGTTTGTTGAAAGGACAATACTTCTTACAGTCTTCCTCTTCTGAGTAGCAGGCAGCTGTGTGAGATGCTTGGGAGATGAACACCTAGTATGATCTAGTCTAGATGAGGAGGAGCTTTACTACTAAGAATTTGCAACACATTTTCACTTTCAGTTTCATACATTGTAAGTAGGGGGGTTGGGACAGCATGAGGTTAACCAAGTATAAGATTAGAAGGGCAGTGGAGAACGGTGACACACAAGAAGTAAGAAATGTCTCTATCTCCAGCAGAACTGCTTATCACTGTTGTTCATAGTTTGATAGAACATATATATTTGAGTAACATTTATAATATTCATATGAAAGTTCAATTATGAAATATTAATACATTTTTTTAAAGCTGGAGTCGGAGTCGGTACATTTTTACCAACTCCGACTCCAACCAAAACTAACTCCGACTCCGACTCCACGAGTCCGACTCCGACTCCACAGCCCTGATCACGAGCACGGAAGTCCATTGTGCACCTTGGAAGAACTGTGGAAATCACAGAAAACAATATTAGAACAAATTCCATACAACCCATATAGAACTGGTGGTGAGTGTTAGCTCACATACACCAATTTACAACTCCAAACACAGTATATATAGAAAAAACAAGGAGAGGAGGTGTGCACAAATATATTTAATTTAATGTTGAAAAATAAACTGGCTTCAAGCAGTAAAAGGATGGAAACAAATGATGCTTGGGGCAAAGTGCATGCAGTGCAGGCATAACAATATTAGATCAACCAATTACAGTACACAGTAAAAAATCCAAATGGATAATGGATAATAACATAGACCACCTATAATGCAGCGAGGATGAGGAATACATGGTACATATACATATAAAGTGCAAGTGCAACAAAAAGAAACCTCAATCCCTACTGCCACAGGTATAATCTAAGGGCAACTAAATGACCCAATGGAATGTGCACAAAGGTAGTTACCACACTATATGACAGCAAGGCCCCTAGGCAATGGAGGATCCCCCGGGTCCGGACCCCAACGTACGTTTCGTTTTGAGATATAAGTTACTTCATCATGGGGGTGAGACCGTCTTGTCAGCGTCTGGTTTATATACCCCTATCATCAATAATGCTGATAGCCGCCATCTGTGTGACGTCCGGCCGCCGCCGCCGCCTCACCACGTCCCCGCCGGAAGTGCGCAGGCGTCACCGCCGTGACGCGCACATCCGGAGCCAGGACGCGTTGCCATGGCTCCCGGGCATGCGCGCCCGCAGTTGAAGACGCCATGCCCACCACGGAGGGAGGGGAGCTCCGGACATCGTAATAGCAAGGCTTAACCCCTGCTATGCCTACAAAAGTGATCTTTGTTGATTAGAGCCACAAAAGCATATGAATGAGTGCCATAAACACTGAAAATAAGACACGGGGGGAGGAAAACATTTGTGAATGCCCAAGTCAGATTACAGTCCTAATAAGAGCACATAAATAAATGGGCCACAAACATAATATCACAATCCCAGTAATGTCCAGATACACAGGGCTTCCAATGCTGTAGTTGATGGCGGAGCCACAGTGGAAGTGCAACAAAAAATCACCAGAGCGTGGAGACGGTCCAAAGGGAACTATAAAGGAAAAACAAAGTAATAAATAATCTGCATAATAGGGTATACGTAACAGAGAAATCAAAGGAGCGGATGTTACAAAAACGGAGCAAAACTTAAGGTCTCATTTAACCCATTGGGCACCATTGTCCCAAGGGTGGTGATCCACCTTGTTTCATGTTGATAATGTGCAGGTGGAATAGGCCTGTACCGCTCCTTGATTGGGGGATGTGTACCTGTGGGAATGTGATGTTGTACCCCTTTTATCCTACCAAAATCAAGTGGATGCTTACTAAAAACCTGTTCAAATTCTTGAACTATCCGGTACACACCTTGCTTTTCATACACAGGAATGGTGTCAGTTCCGACATGGAGCTACTGGCACCAGTCCTCCGGGTGGCCCAATTGTTCGATCAGGTTTTGCCCCTTTTTCGCGGGGTTCGGGTTGCCGACTGTGTATAATTTAGCAACGGTGGTGTACCTGGGTAATTTAACCTCTTCACTGCCACAATTTAAGATGCGAACAGGTACTCTCCGATTGTGTACATCGACCATCCCCCTGGCTGTCAACAGTGTAGGTCTGTGCTCTGTGCTGACTGGCTCCACTAATGTTTTTTTTTTTTTTCTTTTTTTTTAAACAATAAATGTTTATTGAACAAAGTTTTCATACAAATCAAATAAGACATCAGTAATATACCATAAGGAGTCCATGTATAAAACAAGGGTCAAGGTGGGGGGAAGGGAAGAGGAGGTAAAAAGTGGGGGGCGGGGGGGTGGGGGTCCCCCGGGGGGGGGGGGTGGAGTCCCCCAGGGGGAATCACAAATTCACATTTGACACCCTCTGAGATAAGGCTATGAACATATAAAGCATTCAGACAGTTCCTGAACTCTGGATCTGTTTCTGGGCTTATACTTAAGTCTAAACTCACATTCAGAGTTAAATTAAACTTAAATGTACTGAGTCTACACACCATGGCTACAACATGTTCCATAGTACACCTTACATTCGGTATTAAGAAGGGATCGGTGTAGCAAGAGGATGAGAAGCCCATATGTGCCATGCATCCAAAGTCTGTTTTCTAGTTGGCAGGGTTTGCGCCAGGTAATATTCATGAGCAAAAATAGAGTTTATCCTGTTCACCACTTCCGATAAATTAGGTGGGGTCTGCGCCTTCCAGTCGGACGCCAAGGCCAGCCTGGCAGCCACCAGGATATAAGTCAGGGTCCTCCACATAATGGGGGGATATAACTCCAGGCCAATATGTAGGAGTGCCAATTGTGGCGAAAGAGGGATCATAAAACCCTTGACCGACTGGATCAGGTGCTCGACCAGAAACCAAAAGGGGGTGACTCTCGGGCAGGACCACCACATGTGGGCAAGATTACCCTTCTGTCCACATAGTCTCCAGCACAAAGGGGAGGCATGTCTCCCAAATCTGGCCAAACGGGCTGGCGGAAGGTACCAGCGAAAATGTAATTTCTTTAAGTTCTCTAGATGATTGATAGACCTGGTAAGTTTAGCCATGCGCTGGGACGCTTTCTCCAAGTTCTCTCTCTCTGTAGTAAACTGGAGGTCATCCTCCCATTTCTGCATGTAAATCAATTTCTCCTTGTCGCCCCTGGCCAGGAGAGCCTTATAGATCCGGGATAAACCTTTCAGATCTGATGGGGTGGACAGAAGGAAGCCCAGGAAGGCAGAGGGAGATTGTCTCCCCATCAACCAGTCTCTAGCCTCAGTGGCCATGAAATGTCTCAGTTGGAGGTATTGTAGGAACAAAGTTCGTAAGGATGGGTCACATTCCGTCAATGTGTCAAATGACACCAAGTGTCTTTCCGTCATTAAGTCTGCTAGTGTGTGAATTCCACTTCCCATTTAGGAATCTCTAAAAAGGGTAAATGTAGGCAAAGTGCTTTCAGAGAAATGTCAGAGGCCGGTAATCTAGTCCAGGATTTTGGTAGACCCCTCCAGAGGAGAAGCAGGGTACGTGTCGTGTCTAGTTTAAATTTCCTTTTTAGTTTGGTCAAGGATTCTGCCTCGAGAATAGTCTGAAGTCCCTGGAGTCTGACCCCGTCAACAAAACTCTCAATCTGCATCCAACCCAGGTCTCCAGCAGATATCCAGCACTTCTTTGCTTCCTCTAATATGACTGCCCCATGATAAGACTTTAAGTCTGGGACCCCCATCCCTCCTTTATTAATGTGAAGTGACATAACTCTTTGGGGACCCTCGGTTTTTTGTCAGCCCATATGTATCTATTAGTCAGGGACTGCAGTTTGTTCATTAACTTGCCAGGTATAGCAACAGGCACACAGAGGAAACAGTAGAGAATCTTAGGTAAAAGCATCATCTTAAATGCCTGCGTTCTCGCCATCCATGTCAAGGCATGTAGGGGGTGTTTACTCATGCCATCCGACAAAGCTTTCACCAGGACCTCAACGTTAGCTTGTACTATCTGAGGAGTGGGGCCTAGAATGATGCCTAAATATGTTATGCCACCCGGGCACCATTGAAAAGGGGGGCCTTTCTGATAAGCTGGAAGACAGAGACAACGAGACACATATTGATAGTATCATAGATTTTGAAGCGTTTAGCTTATATAGGGACACTTGTGCAAATTTAGTGAGAGCCGACATAGTCGCAGGGAGAGAAATTTCAAGGTTCGTGCAAGCAATTATGATATCGTCTGCATACAGGCCTATTTTATGGTCCAGTTCTCCAACCACGATTCCCGATATCAGCAGGTCAGCCCGGATCAGGGCCACAAGAGGTTCTGCCACCAAGGCGAAGATTACCGGTGAAAGCGGGCAACCCTGCCTCGTGTCGTTGGTAATTTGGAAGCTTCTGGACAGGAACCCGGAGGTGAGGACTCTGGCATTCGGGCGGGAGTAAGGATTACCGACACAATCGGCCCCTTAAAGCCAAACTTCCCTAAGACAGCCCGAAGGTATCCCCAGTGCACCCTATCAAAGGCCTTTTCAGCATCAAGCGACAGGAATGCACTGGGGACCCCCCTAAGCTCTGCCACTTTTACCAGGTCCACCATCCTCCTGGTGCCGTCCTTAGCCTGCCTCCCCGACACGAAGCCCACTTGATCCGGGTGAATTAAGGAAGGTAGAACTCGAGCAAGTCTAGACGCCAGTAATTTTGAGAATATCTTCAGGTCGCAATTTAGCAGAGAAATAGGCCTGTAGCTAGCAGGAGAATCATGTGGTTTGCCCGTTTTAGGTATGGTGGTGATTGTCGCCTCCAAGGCAGCGGGTGAGATGGCTCCCTTCGCCTGCCACAAGTTGAATACTCGTAAAAGATACGGGGACAGCTCGGCTGCAAAGGTTCTATAGTATGTATTGGAAAAGCCATCTGGGCCCAGGGGCCGAGGAGGGTTTAGTGGAGGAAATAATTTTGGCGATTTCTTGTGTCAACATGGGCCTATTTAGTTCTGACAGTTGGTCTTTAGTCAGTGACGGGATTGACAGGGTCTCAAGAAAGGCATTAATCTCGTCCAAGTCAGGCTAGGGCGTCTCTCTGCAGTCTCTCAGGTTGTACAAGGATTCATAAAACACCGTGAACGTCTCCGCTATCTCCTCTGGGCTTCTCACTACCCTGCCATCTACAGTATTCATAGAGTCAATCATTGTCATAGCAGATCGTTTTTTTAGTCTCCTGGCCAGTAGCGCCCCAGCTCTGTCTCCAGCTGCATAGTGTGACGTCTTAACTTTTCTCAAATGCTTCTCATATTCATGGAGCATCAGGGCTCTTAGCTGATTTCTGAGCAGAAAGATCTGAGCGGAGTTGTTTGACCTCAGGTTTAATTTATTTAGGTCTTCCAGGACCTGTAATTGAGTCAGCAAGTCCTCTCGAGTTTTTTCAGGGACCTTTTCAGTTGAGAGGCCTTCTGTATCAGCGTGCCCCTTATGACGGCCTTGTGGGATTCCCATAGGACATCATCCGCTACATCTCCCGTGTCATTGAGGGCAAAAAAGTCTGACAGTCCCTTACCGATCACCCCAACCACAGCCTGGTCCGACAACAAATTGGCAGTAAGTCGCCATGTACGCGGAGGGGGATTCCCTCCCGTCAGGGCCACCTCCAACGACACCGGCGCATGATCAGACCCATTTCCGCACAGGCACAGGCCCCAAGAGTGTTATCATCGACCAAAAAGAGATCAATTTTCGAGTAAGACCTGTGCCTGTGGGAAAAGAATGAGAAGTCTTTCTCTGATGCATGGAGGTAGCGCCAGATGTCGTGGAGGCAAAATTATCTAATCAGGGGGCCCAGCTCCTTGCCCCTTACCACGGACGGGGCCGTACTATCCATGAGTCTGCTGGGGACCAGGTTGAAGTCTCCACAGACAATCACCTTGCCGACTGCCACCTGCTTCAGACGTTCAAACCAGGACCTAAGGAATTTAATTTGCCCATGATTTGGTGTGTAGACATTTAGTAATGTGTAAACTGACCCTGCGATCTTACATATCACAATAAGAGCACGACCCATAGGGTCAGGGATAACCTAAACCATTTGAAATTGCACAGAGTTTCTAATGAAGATTCCCACCGCTGCTTGCTTCTTGTCAGGGTGGTTAGCAAAAAACAAATGGGGAAAAAGTCGGTGGCTCAGTCTGACATTATCCGCTGCTAGAAGGTGGGACTCCTGGACGCATAGGATATCCGCTTTAGAGCGGAGGGACTCTTTCCAGAGGTAGGAGCGTTTGATAGGGGAATTCAACCCCTTCATATTAAGCGAAACAAATCTCATAGTCATAGTTTTGTTTCCACAATTCACAGTGCCAGTATGATGGAATCAATGTGGAAGAGGACCCCCAGGGGGCAGGAGAGGGACAGGGAAAGAGAGGAAGATAGACAGATAAAGGGACAAGGAAAAGAAACATTTTACAAAAGTTTACATTTGTGTTCAGTGTGTTTTGTTTTCTTCTTCTATCCCCATATATAGATATGGGGATAGAAGAAGAAAACAAAAAACACTGAACACAAATGTAAACTTAATTCAAGGCAAATTGCCAAGAAGCTGGGGAGAAAGGGGGGACTAGACCACCCCACCTCAATGGATTTAAGGCGGAACGGTCCCCCTGCAGGAACTAAGATCTAATACGACCTCCAAGGAGGTCTCAGAGCCTCCTGCTATTCAAGAGATCAGTCACAACCAGCCCTGTATGTTCATAATAAGTTCACAGCCCTTCAGACCTCTCCATCTGTTGTCTCCGGGCCACGCATCTCCAACGGGGCTCTTTTCGTTGGGGTCGCTGCTGCAGTCTTGGGTAAGTTCCAGTCTTGGAAGGCTTTTCTCATTTTAGAAGGGGAATTAAAGTATTGCCTCGATCCTCTGTAGCGAAATATCACCGACACAGGGGAACCCCAAATGTATGAGATCCCCTTGTCTCTTAGGATCGCACAGTAGGGGGCAAAGTCTCGTCTTCTGGCCAGGGTTCCAGGTGGCAAATCTGGGAACACAGAGACCGCCCTGAAGGGGGAAGGGAGCTTTGGATGATTTCTCATTGCGGCCAGCAGCTTTTCCCGCAGTTTTGTAGAGGAGAAACAGACTAAAATGTCTCTCGGGACTTCTCTGTTTAATCTTGCAGGTTTAGGTAGCCGAAAAAGTTTTTCAATTTTTCTTTCTGTGGCAGGCATCTCAGGGAGAGCCACCTCCATAAAGGTTGTTACCGTGGCCATGAGGTCTTCCTCCTCTCCCCCTTCTGCAACTCCTCTCAATTTAATGTTTTTATTACGGTGTTTGTCCTCTAAGTCACAGACAGCCTCCTGTAACTGCCTGACCTCTGAATCCACCTCTGCAAAGTCATCTGCGAGGCTGTTATGGGCAGCAGCAAAGTCCACCATTTTATGTTCTATGTGTCCTGTTCTCTCACTTATGGCCGATAGATCTGCTCTTAGATCAGCAATCATGCCCCTCATATCGTCCTGCAGGGACCTGCGGAGGGATTCCAGGAAGCCTCTCAGACATCCCTTTGTCACTGGAGCTTCATCATCCTCTCTGGCTCCTGAGCCCTCTCCTCCATGCTGAGAGCAGTGGTGAGGTGTTGCTGTTCCCGCCCCCTGCACCATGTTGGAAACAGATCTCAGTGTTCTGTCTACCCCAAAGAAATCTCTCACCGAGTGCTCGGTATCTCTGCGTCTGGAGCCGCCTTTAGACATCTCAGTCTGTTCCTGAGGTAATCCGATCTCCCCCCAGCAGGTTTTGGAGGTCATAGTGGCTGTTACGTGCCGTTATCAGGGCTTAGTGTGCAGAGCTCCTCACTAAACGTCCTGCTCCATCACATGCAGGACACCCCCCCCCACTAATGCTTGATAGTTCTGCCCTCTCAAACCTATAGCTGCTCGACACCAACTTATCATTTCACTCATTTGGGGGTATCACAATAGGCAATGTGTCTATCACCCGTGCTGTACCAATTTCGCCACCTGTAATTGTTACCTGCTGTTGGTGTAGGATGGCTCTGATCTCACACTGGAGAACCTTCCTCTGACCAGGTCTGGCAGTTTCTGTGATCTGTTGAAGCAAAGACAAAACTTCCTACATGCAATTGCTAACAACATTTGTACCCAGTATAACGTAAGTATCATTTGCATTACTGGCTTCTGCTACTACAAGGACCCCTTGGTTCTGTAATTCCACCCTCCTCACCTTTATGGGCACTTCTCTAACCCCCATCACAGTGATTGGTTCACCATTAGCTGCATGAAGGAAAAGGTTTATTTCAGGCTGTTTCAGTTCTGCATCAGCCCAATACTTTATATAAAGGATATAGGTGATGGTGGTCACCTGTGACCCGGTGTCCAGTAGAGCAGGTGTCGGGATGCCATCCAGTAAAATGGACAGAAACGGCCCCTGTCCGATGAAGGTTTTGTACCCGGTGGCTGGGCCCTGTTGATCTAGACCTGAGGTTTGGCCCCGGCCCCCCGGGGACTTCCCGTTTAAAGGACAGTGCCTGGCGAGGTGACCGGTGCGGTTACAGCAACGGCAGATAGGCTCCCCAGTGGAGCTGTACCGGTTGGTGGGTCCTCCTCTGTATGCTGCAGCTTGCTTCCCTCGCATCCAGGGGAAGTCTTCCGGGCTGTCGGCAAGTTCAATCAGCGGCTGAGGCTTGGCTTGGGGTCTTGGTGCTGGCTGTTGGCTCTGCGGTAACTGCATACCATCCATCAGTTTGGAGATGTTTTTGTTTATCTCCCGTATCTCAGCACACATCTCAGCCCGCAGGGAATCATATTTGTCAGGCTGCGCAGATTGTACATCGTGCGTGGCTGCAGACACGGGTACTGGTTTTGGAGTAGCCTGCACCTCACCGTTGCACCACCGTTTAATTGCAGCTGTATGGGTCTCTACCGGCTTTAACCCTTTGATGGCCATCTCTTTCAGGGTGTTAAAGTCAGCATCTGGGTTGCTCAATGACCACCAGCGTACATTTTTACTGTCCTCAGGGGATAGCAGTCCCCGTGTGAACTGTTCAATGAGGAGCTTATTCTCATCCTGTGCACTGGCGGGGCTGACATGTATTAGGGCACGCAATGCTTCTTCCAGACGCCAGGCATAAGCTCTTATGTCATCTCCCTGCCACTGGTAGCAGTGATGGAAGCGCATGCGTATATCGGCTTCATTACACTCCTCAAAGGTATCTTACAGTTTATTGAATATAGCAGTGGCTGATCTGCGTTCAGCAGCAGACCAGGACGCACTGTCTTTCTCTGCTGCATCAGTTCCGAGTACCACAGCAGCGCGCTGTTGGCCGGTCATAGCATACATATCCAGGACGCCATTGATCTTTCACTTAAACTCGTCCAGCTTATCAGGGCGGCCTTCATACTGGGGCAACCACTTGGCCCCTGAGGATGTATGGGAATGACATGACCATTATCGAGTCGACTGTACCCGGAGCGCCGGAGGTGCTGGCAGTGCTACCGGAGGCAGCTATTGATCGTCCAGTGTAATTCTGGGGGTCAGCGTACGCAGCGTCGTCGTTGCTGGAGGAGGCCGACATGTTGGAGGCCCCCCTAGTTAATTACAGCCAGTCGCTGAGGAGTTAAACAGTTCGGGAGTTTCCGTACTAGGCCTCAGCACTCGGGAATGCTCGGCTGAGCAAGGGGCGGGTTTCACTTTCGCGCTCTGCAGGCTGGCACGCCCCCTTTCTTCCCGCTCTTCAGCGCAGTAATGGTGGCATAGTTTAAACAGTCACTCAATACAGTTAATAAAATTGCACACAGTGCCCGGTAATACCGGACACGGGATCCTGTTTGTGCCGCCAGAAAAGAGATATGTCGCGCCCAGGGAGCAGGGTACTTGGGTATCAGGAGGCAGAGGGTTAACTTTGTCACGGGTAATGGTGACCGCGCCTGATCCCGTGTACTGGGACTGTTCTCTTTGAAAAGGGATTATGTACCGGGGAGTATTTACAGTTTATAGATGTCGTGACGCCACCTGCAGTACCTGATGTTCACCAGCGCCGCCACAGTCCTCCGGTGGTCGATGGTATTGCAGCAGTGATGGTGTAGTCCTCCGCAGGCAGGACTGGACCGCCGGGGCAGTGTAGTGTGAAGGGACAGGTTGAAGTGGAGCTGAGATTATTAGGGAGAGCTGGAATAGTCTATAGAGGATGCTGGGAGTAGAAGTGAAGAATGCACACATGCTGAGAAGTTTATTTTACCTTTTACTGATGTCTTGAGCAGGTAAAATGTCCAGGGCACCAATGGGTGAAGGGTTGCGCAGTGGGTTCCCACAGCAAGTGGGTATAAGGCCTCCTCTGTTTGTGTAGTTGCTGAAGCACAGCCTGCTGTAGCCTGACTTGCCTCCACTCTCTTCCTTGTCTGTTTCCCTCTGCTCCTGTTGCGGTCTTCGGGATAACCCTCTCTCGACACTGCAGGCTGGTCTGCTGTTCCTGGCTCCCTCTCTTGACCCTCCTGGGAGACCGGGTAACTGTAGCTTCCACGGTGCGACGGGGTTTTCTGTGAGCCTATAGTTCCTCACAGGTGCGGATCCCCAATATCCGGCGTTTCTCCTGGGACGTACTCCCTCCAGCTCTTATAAGGGCGAACTCCCTCCGGCTCTTTGCTTCCTTCCCTGCTCTGGGCTCCCTGCCTTCAGTCCCACTTAGGCTTGTGGGATGCCGAAGGGCCACTCTGGGTCAGTGGCTCGGGGTTAACGCAGCACCGACCACCAGGACTTCCTTGCAGCTCTTCTAGCGTCTGCACACACTCTGACTAGCTTCTCCCCAGCAGCAGTATATATAGGGGATCTTGCCTAAGGTCAGCAAGTGGTGCTCCTCCTACTGTGTCTGGGTGGAAAGTGTTGTTCGTAGTAGGTACCTGCTGTGGAAACCCAGCTGCACATTAGAGAGATCTGTGGTTACCTGCGTGAGCAGGACGCCACACATTGTCTCCAAATACTTTGCAATAAATAAATAAAAAGCTAGTGCTATAAAAACATAGGGTACTTGGTTCATACCTTTTTTGCAAAAAACGTATTTAAGCCCTCCCACCACTGCAAGGTGACCCACTTTGGGACGGCCCCTGCAATAACTATATTATAACCTGCTACTGTGCATACTGACCTCATTAGTAGGAGGGTGCTGAGTATGAACTCTGCCCCATAGTGAATCACAGATGGGATGCATTATATCAGATTCTGCTCAGCAGGAGTGAGGCTATGCTCTACAACTTGCCAGGAGACAAGTGGTTGAGTTAAATTGCAGACAAAAGCGGAGACAGAGCAAACTAGTGTGAACAAGCCTGTATAGCAAGTTCACTATGAACACCAAATTGCATGAAACAACTAAAAAACAAAAAAAGTATGTGTGCATTGTCTCAAAATACCTTGCAATAAATAAATAAAAAGCTGGTGCTATAAAAACATAGGGTACTTGGTTCATACCTTTTTTGTAAAAAACGTACTTAAGCCATCCCAACACTGCAAGGTGACCCACTTCAGGATGGCCCCTACACTAACCATATTATATAAATGAGGTATAGACGGAACTCACCGGATCTCTTCGACGTGCTCTTTATTCACAAAATATGAAGGTACATAGTGCAGGGAGGGGTCGGCAGGGTGGATAACGGCTCCGTTTCGCCCTTACAGCGTTTCTGCGGGTCCAGTGACTGAGCAACACTGGTCCCTGGAACACTCTGTATCCAGCTGGGCTGTTTAAGCTTGCAGTGCTGATGCCTCGCTCCCTTATGCAACTAACCATATTATAACCTGCTACTGTGCATACTGACCTCACAAGTAGCAGGGTGGTGTATATAAACTGTGCCTCAAAATGAATCACAGATGGGATGCGGTATATCAATTTCTGCTCAGCAGGAGAGAGGCAGGGCTCTCCAACTTGCCAACACACGTTTCTGATCGATTTTTTGAAGATCAATTTTTCTGCTTCAAAAAATGGATCACTTGTTCACATTCTGCGTTTTTGATCCATTTTTGCTGTGTTTTTTAGGTGCTGCGTTTTTTTCTCCATTTACAATGGTTCCCCATGGGAAACGTGCATTAGAAAAACACCCAACAAATTGACATGCTCATTCTTTGTGAGAATCTGTTTTTCAGCCCAAAAACGGATCCTTACAAAGCGTTGTGTTTGAATGACAAATCTGGAAGTCCATTGGCTTTGCTGGGATATTCTAGGGCACTATAAATCACTGTAAAAAACGGATCCTCAAAAAAACAGATCAGAAACGTTGTGTGTGAATGTAGCCTTACACTTTACTCTTCTCTCAGTCCCCACCAGTGACTTGCCCGCTTATTTGATTAGAATCCGGTCTCCAGACCATAAGGCTGCGTTCACATGTAGCGTATTTCTTGCTTTTTTTATGCTGCACTTTTCCCCAAAAACACATCTGCGTTTCCCGGCAAAGTGAATAGACGTTAATTTTTGCCATTCAGACGCTGTACTTTATTCGGACGCGATTTTGGGAAGAAAGCGCACATAAAAAGAATTACCATGTCAATTCTTTGTGCTTAATAGCGCACGCTTTCTCCCATTGGTGGCATTATAAGGAGCAGGAATATGCATTATCATTTAGACAATGCTGTATTCCAGTGCCTAAGCACGGGCGCAGGGGGGAGTGATGTTACACGGGGGGAGGAAGATTCCTGTGTTTCTTCCCCCATGTGACATGTCGGGGCTGTAGTTTCGCTTTCGCAGTGTATCTACATACACAGCAAAGCAAAATAAAAGTGAACAAAAAATATTAAAAATGAAAAAATAAAATACTCCCTCTCTGCCGGCTGTCCTGGACGGCTCGCATCCCAAGACAGTCGGCGGAGAGGTGAGTATTTTATTCTATTATTTTTATTACCATTGCTTTCTTTTAATTCGCTTTAGCAGCGTATGTACATACACTGCTAAAGTGATAGCACACATACATGTCACACGGGAACAGGATTATTCCTGCCCCCATGTGACATCACTTCCTCCTGTGCTTTTGAGTGAAAAATGTAGCCGTAAAAAAACGTGGTGTGTGAATGCACTGCATTTTTCTACCGGCGCTAAATAGAGCAGCCACAAAACACGGCCAAAAAAAGTGCGGGAAATAAGCTACGTGTGAACATAGTCACACATAACGAAATCGTTGGCGAGATCGCTGTAACATCACAGGTTTTGTGCACGCTGCCTTGATTCCCGCTGTTTATCATAGTTACCAGCGATTTGGAGGTGGCTCCCTGGTCGCTGGGGAGATCTGCCTGTTAGACAGCTCCCCAGCGACCAAGTAACGACGCACCAACGATCCCTACAGGATCGTTATCGTTGTTGGGATCGCTGTTCCGTCGTTGTGTGTGACAGGAGCTTAAGGGTCAAAGCTACAACAACAATAAAAGTATTTACTTACAGGAGCTGGGTAGGTAGTAGAAGTTTATCAGGAAAGTTTTAATTAGGATTAGCTAGGACACAGGAAAAAGAGTGAATTTAGTAGTGGAAAACCTCTTTAAGGGCTTTTGCACATCAGCGGTAAGCGCTGATCGCGGCAGTTGCGGTGAAAAAACCATAACGGCTGTACTTGCGGTTCACTTGCGGCAAGCCCCATGCAATGTCTATGGGGCTTGCAGTAAGTGTGCGGCACTTGCCGCACCTGCCGCAAGCCCCATAGACATTGCATGGGGCTTGCCGCAAGTGAACCGCAGTGTGGCCGTTATGCGGTAACCGCGGCAGTTCTTACTGCTGATGTGAAAAGGCCCTTAGAACTAGTACAAATTATAGGGAAATAATGAATATACCTGATTATGTGACAAATGCTAATGATTCCTGATTGACCATTGGCCATTACCAGAAAATATAGTATAACATGATGCTCTCTTTTTTTTTGTTTTATTTGACAGAATCTGTAACAAAAAGTGCTTAATGTAGTCTCCAACTGAGATGTGAACCTGACATGGAGGCCTTGCCTATTGCGATGATTTGTGCTTGTGAGCGATCAAGTGATGATCACTGATAAATGTTGCTATCGATTATCTTGATCGATTGTGCTGCTGTGTAAATTATTGGCATCAGTGATCCGTTAAAGCCGGCGTCGCACGCAGCAACCAAAGCTGCGATGTCGGAAGCGATGTGCGGGTGCACGCTCTCTTCCGACATCACAGCCTTGGTGTCACACGGCAGGATGTTACCGGTGACGCCACAGCGATATTGGCAAAGCCATCGCTTGTGCTGGGCTGGGATTGCGCCGCCAACATCGCTAATACGGTGTCAGACGGCGCGATCCAGCCTAATCTCTGGTTGCAGATTGACAGGTTTACGTTCATGCTCGTAAACCTGTCAACCTGTCAACCTGCGACCAACGATAGATCGCAGTTGCGTCGCGATATCGCTAGCGACATCGCTGATGAGTCACTTTTCGGCGATGTCGCTCGCGATATTGACGCGTGTGATGCTGCCATGATAAATGATCTAGCAGCATTCACTCAAGGTTTATCGTAGACAGCAACACTCCTTGTGCCGTTCTCTTTCCCTTTCTTTATCCTTATCGTTTGTTTGTTTAAAATTTAACGTACTGTGTGAGATGAAAGGACATGGTTTTACGTAGTATGTTTATGAACTGATTTCATGGTTTGGAAATACTGTTTTATTACAATAATATTGTTTTCAAACTAGATACGATACCAGGAAGACAATGCATGGCGTCTTGCTTTTTTCTACTTCGTCAGTTTGATGATGTTCTGATTTACCTTAACTCCATCAAGGTCAGTTTTCTGGTGAATTTCATTGATTAATCTGTCTGGAGAAATATCATTCTACACTGTGTTCCAAATTATTATGCAAACAATATTTCCTCATATTTTCACTAAATTACCTATATGAATTGCAGTCATTGTTATTTTCCAGTCATCTACTATTCTACTATGATTGGAATTTATTTGAAAAAACTGCAGTTTTCAACCTTTTTATTTTTATTTTGAACAAAAATATGGTCAATTGTGAAATTATAAGCGTTATCAGCTTGTTACAAAATGAAATCAAACAGTTTTCAAGTCAAAACTTTATTCTAGGTGATGTTACATTTGCACATAGGACCTCTTGTTCGAAAGAAGCTTCTGAACTCTCTCGTCCATTGAATTTGTCAGTTTTTGGATGGTTTGCGCTTCAATTGTTTTGCATGTGGACAGAATACCCTCCCAGAGCTGTTGCTTAGATGTGAACTGCCTCCCGCCATCAGAGACACTCCTTTTGATGATGCTCCAGAGGTTCTCAATGGGGTTGAGGTCAGGGGAAGATGGTGGCCACACCATAAGTTTGTCCTCTTTTATGCCCATAGCAGCCAGAGATGCAGATGTGTTATTTGCAGCATGAGACGGTGCATTATCATGCATGAAAATGATCTTGCTGCGGAAAGCACGGTTCTTCCTCTTGAACCATTGCAGGAAGTGCTGTTTTAGAAACTCCACATAGATTATGGAGTTCATCTTTACCGCTTCAGGGATCCTAAAGGGTCCGACAATCTCTCTCCCCATGATTCCAGCCCAAAACATTACTCCACCTCCTCCTTGTTGGCACCTTAGCCGTGTTTTCATGGGGTGTCCATCAACCAGCCATCCTCCACTCCATCCATCTGGACCATCGAGCGCTGCACAGCACTCATCGGTGAACAAAACAGTTTGGAAGTCAGTCTTCATGTATTGTTTGGCCCACTGGAGCCGTTTCTGCTTGTGTGCAGTGTATAGAGGTGGTCGACAGGATTGCTTACGCACAGCTGCAAACCTCTGAAGGACCCTGCATCTTGTTGTTCGGGGGACGTTGGAAGCACCAGCAGCTTCAAAAACCTGTCTGCTGCTATGACAAGGCATTTTTACAGCTGCTCTTTTAACCTGATGCAATTGCCTGTTGGAAAGAGTCCTCAGTTTTTCCTTATCAGCACGCACACGTGTGTGCTGGGAATCCACTACATACTTCTTGATTGTGCGATGATCACGATGAAGTGTCTTGGCAATGTTGATTGTAGTCATGCCTTGACCTAGATACTCCACAATTTGTTGCTTCTCAGCAGCCGACACATCCTTTTTCTTTCCCATTTTGGAAATAATGTAGGCTGCTTAATAGTGCGGAACAGCCTTCTTAAGTAGTCTTGCCTTTATTTGGACACACCTGCCAAACTAATTTGCTTTCAGTGATATAAAGAGCCCTCACACACATCACTATCAATGAGTTTAAATGACAAACAAAAAAATTCGAACCTTATCACTCCTAAACTCTTTTTCCATAATAATTTGGAACACAGTGTAATCATTACCATTTGTTAAAAGTGCAGAGGACCTGGGCTGTCATTAATACTACTTTACCGCTCTCATAACTACTACTGTATCAGGCAAGTGTGAGACAGTGACCGGAATGATCTGTGGCGACCGGTATGTGTCTCCCAGGTTGTGCTCCCTCCACATATAGGAAGCACTCCACTCCGGGTTCATAGAGACTTCTCGGAGGTAGGCACGGGGTTAAAAGCTAGGCAGGAACACAGGCTGTGGTTCTCTGAGTGGAGCTGCGGTCTGAGGGAAGACTGATGAGGCTAGTGAGCGGCCAGGTCAAGAGAGTGTAGAGGCTGTGTGCTGATACAACACGGCCTAGCCCGGAGGGCTTGATCTCCGTGAGACCTGGACCGGAGAGAACCCGTGATAAAGGACTGTGTGCCTATCATATGTTTGTAGGAAGTGTGCCCAGCTGCATCCCAGAACCCGGAGGTTTGTGCATACTGTGGACTTGTGCATAATAAACCGTGTGCTGTGAACTTCTGTGCCTGGGTCCTTGCCTTCTGCCGTGCAATCCGACGTCGCTACCTCACATATGGTGGAGAATGCAGGCACTCGGAGCACAGTGAGGTGTAGCAACCTGGCATACCCAGTGGCACATGTCCGTGATCCAACCAGCTAGGCTCCGGTATATCCCTGCTGCAACCATGGAGGACATTCTAAATCAGTTGGCCCTGGCTAATGCCCAGCAAGAGCAGGCTAATGTGCAGCAGCAACAGACCAATGCACATCTGCTCCAGTCGTTGGACCGTCAGCAGCAGCAACAGCAGCATCAGGCCCAACAGGACACCAATCAGCTCCTGATGCGACAATTGGACCTCATGACTGCGGAGCTCCGGGACAGGCCAGCGGCTTCATCCCCAGGACCAGGCGAGGAGTACAGCGTCAAGACAGCGGTAAGGCGAGCGTTGCAAAAGATGACCCCGGGGGATGATGTGGAAGCTTTTCTGTCTGTGTTTGAACGGGTGGCCGAGAGGGAGAGACTGCCGACTGGCCAGTGGGCCGAAGTATTGGCGCCCTATCTGATTGGGGAGTCCCAAAAAGCGTATCTGGACCTCTGTACCGAGGACGCCCTGGATTATGGAGCCCTGAAGGGTGAAATCCTTGCTCAGTTAGGGGTGGTCCTCTAACCCAGGGGATCGGGTATTGGTGTTGGTTCCCACAGTGGGAAGCAAGTTTCTAGCGAAGTGGCAGGGGCCGTATGAAATTCGGGAAAAGGTCGGGGTTGTCAATTATAAAGTATTTCAGGCAGGAAGGAGGAAACCAGAGCAGATATACCATATCAATCTGTTAAAACCATGGAAGGAACAGGAAGGCCTGATGGCTGACCTTTTTTCGTCTCTCTCCTCTTCCAGGCACTCATCCCCGGGCCCGTGACCCACGGGGAGAACGAGCCAGAAGTAAGGATAGGAGACGGCCTCACCAAGCAACAGAGGCGAGAGGCCAGACGGTTGGTTCAGCAGAACCCAGAGGTTTTCTCAGACTTGCCCGGTAGGACAAACCTTATACAGCATGATATTGTCACTGAGCCTCGCATGAAGGTACGCCTGAAGCCTTACAGGGTGCCGGAGGCTCGGAGACAAGCCATCTTGGAGGAGGTGAAAAAGATGCTCCACTTAGGGGTGATTGAAAAGTCTAAGAGTGAATGGGCCAGTCCCATTGTATTGATACCCAAGCCGGATGGCTTTTTACGATTCTGTAATGACTTTAGGAAGCTCAATGAGATATCCAAATTTAATCTTTATCCCATTCCCCGGGTGGATGAGCTGATCAACAGGCTGGGACAGGCATGGTATTTCACTACGCTCGATCTGACCAAGGGGTACTGACAGGTGCCACTGACTGAGTCAGCCAAGGAGAAGACCGCGTTTGCTACGCCTGAGGGTCTATTTCACTACGTCATCTTGCCGTTTGTTTTACATGGCGCCCCGGCCACGTTCCAGAGGCTGATGGGCCTGGTGCTGGAACCCCATCAGGCGTATGCATCTGTGTACCTTGATGACATCATTATCTATAGCACTGAGTGGCAGACCCACCTGGTTCAGGTACAGGCCGTAGTGGATGCACTTCGTACAGCCGGGTTGACGGCCAATCCCAAGAAGTGTGCTTTGGGGCTCATCGAGGCCCGCTACTTGGGGTATGTGATAGGCCAAGGAGTGATTAAGCCCCAAATTAACAAAGTTGAGACAATCCAGAAGTGGCCTCAACCCCTGGCCACAAAGCAGATCCGGGCTTTCCTAGGTATCGTGGGATACTATAGATGGTTTGTCCCTAATTTTACTGGATTGTCGGCCCCCTTGACAGACCTTCTCAAGGGTAAGAAGTCCGTCATGGTGCACTGGACCACCCAGGCCGAGGACTCCTTCCGAGCACTGAAGGGGGTCCTGTGTGGACAGCCGTTCTCTTCAACCCAGATTTTCAGAAGGAGTTTATTGTGCAGACGGATGCCTCGGAGGTCGGGCTGGGGGCGGTGCTGTCCCAGGTGGTCCAGGAGGAGGAACACCCCATCACCTGCTTGAGTAGGTAACTCACCCCTCTCAATCGGAACTATAGCGTTGTGGAGAAGGAGTGCTTGGCCATCAAGTGGGCCTTGGAGTCCTTGCGCTATTACCTTGTTGGGATGGCAGTTTCGGGTCATGACGGACCACTCCCCGCTGGTCTGGATAAGGTCCGCCAAGGAGCGAAACGCCTGGGTCACCCGGTGGTTCCTTTCCCTGCAGAACCTTCGGTTTACAGTGGATCACCGGGCCAGGAGGTTGCAGGGCAACGCTGATGCCTTGTCGCGTGGCATGTGTTTGATGGCTGGAGTTCAACCCCGCACGCTTGAACTGAGGGGGGGTATATGAGACAGTGACCGGGATGATCTGTGGTGACCGGTATGTGTCTCCCAGGTTGTGCTCCCTCCACATGTAGGAAGCACTCCACTCCGGGTTCATAGAAAACTTCCCCGGATTTAGGCACAGGGTTAAAAGCTAGGCAAGAACACAGCGTGTGGTTCTCTGAGTGGAGCTTCGGTCTGAGGGAAGACTGATGAGGGTAGTGAGCGGCCAGGTCAAGTGAGTGCAAAGGCTGTGTGCTGATATAACATGGCCTAGCCCAGAGGGCTTGATCTCGGGGAGACCTGGACCGGAGAGAACCCGTGATAAAGGACTGTGTGCCAATCGTATGGTTGTAGGAAGTGTGCCCGGCTGCATCCCAGAACCCGGAGATTTGTGCATACTGTGGACTTGTGCATAATAAACCGTGTGCTGTGAACTTCTGTGCCTGGGTCCTTGCCTTCTGCCGTGCAATCCGACGTCGCTACCTCACACAAGATAACAGATAGATTGCCTGCTGCCAGGAACAGGTATTACTCCAGTCCAGATTTAACCCCTTTATCTAAGATTTTGAGTCGGAGTGGTTACCATGGTACATCATGATCTAACAAATATATAGGCTTGTTTGGCCATGTATATACATCTTTGATTTTGTCACAATCGCTATGACTTATTAATTATAACAGATGACATATGAATGACTTAAAAGAAAAAATGAATAAGCCAATTAAATTATATTTAACCCTTTTCATCACAGTAAATGGCAAAAAATGCTAAATCAATGTCAGGACTACCAATAATTTTCATTCTGCCCTAGAAAGTATTAATAATAACTAATCAATAAGTTATAAATAATGATGGGTGAACCTGAACTGTAAAGTTCGGGGTCTGTACCTAAACTCCTAGTGTTCAGGAATAGACCCCGTACATGGACTTCCCTGAGAAGTCTGTGTCACTGTTTGGGTTCAGCTGGGAGGGCTGTGAAAGAATACAAAATGATAAGCAACAGCATTATACTTACCAGTCACCAGTGCTGCAGTCACACTACTTCCTCGTCTGTTCATTAACACCTTCATTCCCAACCAGAGATGAATTGACTCACCCTGTGGCAAATGCGACACCCTGGCCCTCGCACTGCAGATCAAGCTGCGGTACCTGATGCTTCCTGAAGCATGATACCATAGCTTGATCTCATGGGGGAGGCATTGCCCCCCCTTCCCCCACAACTATGATCACCGTGATTGGCTGTTCAATTCTAAACAATCAGTCACAGTGACTGTGATGATCAGTCCATGAAATTGCCTGAATAATTACAATCCAGCTATGGGGGGGGGGCTAAAATAGCCCTACCATATGCTGCAGCTCTGAAGGGAGCGGTGTCACCCCCTCCAGCCCTGATGGGAGTGATTGTGCCATCACGATCACTCCTTTAGTATATAGTCACGCAGTAGACTATGTGTCCCCATGCGAAATTGCCAGCCACCCAGAATTGATGCCTCCATGAGAGATGCCAAAACTGGAGATTATCCCGCTCCTCCAGCTGCCATGTAGCGGTGGCAGACTGGGTAATAATAGGGTTGGTGTCGGCTGATGTCAACCCCTATTGATAATGTCAGCCGTCAGTATGACAGCCGGCTATTAGCAATACTATCAGTAAAGAGAAAAGCAAATACAAAGAGAAATCCTTTATTACATACAAAATAGATAGAGACACCTCGTTATCCACTTTTTTAGCTCCCACGAAGTTTCTCTCCAACGTAATCCTGGAATTACTGTAAACTTGCAGTGGTACGATGTGATGCATCTTTGTATACCTGAGTGTCACCATCATCTTTGTATACATGAGTGTCCAAAGGTGACAGCCGCGTGAGTAAGTGCATATGTGTGTGTATGCATATGAATGTGTTTCTATGTATGTGTGTATTTGTGTGTATATGTGTACTGTATGTGTATGTATGTGTGGGGACATTATACTGTATGTGTATGTGTGGGAGCATTACACTGAGAGTGTATGTATGTATAGGAACATTTGCTGTGTGTGTATGTATGTGTGTGGAGACTACACTATCTGTGTGTGGACATTATACTGTGTGTATATGTGTGTGTTTTTTGGGACATTATAGTGTTTGTGTGTATGTATGCAGGGCCAGCGTCAGCACCCGGCGTACCCGGACAAGTGCTGGGGCCCTGAGCAGCTGGGGGGGCTCACTGGCCATCAAGGACATGCAACCCTGGGGACCATCAGGAAAAGGCAGCCCCGACAAGAGGGGCCCATCAGGAGCACTCAGCCAGACACTTAGCCAGCGGCTGAGTGCTCCCGCAGCTCTGCCAGTGCACATGGCTAATTTGCATGCGACAAAAATTAGCCATGTGCTGGCTCCAGGGACCAGGGGAGCTTCCTCTTCCTCCTTTGCCAACTTCAGCAGCATGATGAGTCATCCCCCTGTGACCTCATCACGCTGATGCAGCCATACAGGAAGGAAGCACAGACCGAGGGAAGCATCTGAGGAGGACACAGGCCCCGCGGAGCGGAAGGAAGGTGAGTATGATTAATTATTTTTTTTACTGTGTGCAGCACAATGGAGATTATATATACCAAGATGTGGCCGAGGGACAGATGTAGCAGGAGGACCACCATATTATACATTATCTGGAGGCTGGTTCTGGGCTGTGGAGGCTGGTTCTGGGCTGTGGAGGCTGCTTCTGGGCTATGGATGCTGCTTCTGGGCTATAGAGGCTGCTTCTGGGCTATAGAGGCTGATTCAGGGCTGTGGAGGCTGCTTCAGGACTGTGGAGACTGCTTCTAGACTATATGGAAGTTTCTGCGGGCTGTGGAGGCTGTGCTGAGTTATGAGCTATATGGAGGCTGCTGCGGGGTATGGAGGCTGTTCTGGGCTATAGAGGCTGCTTCTGGGCTGTGGAGGCTGTTTCTGGACTAAATGAAGGCTGCTGTGGGCTGTGGAGGCTGTGCTGAGCTACCTGGAAGCTGCTTCAGGCTATGGAGGCTGTTCAGGGATATAGAGGCTGTTCTGGGCTATAGAGGCTGCGTCTGAGCTTCGGAGGCTGCTGCTGAACTATGTGGAGGCTGTTGCGGGCTAAGGAGGCTGTTCTAGGCCATAGAGGCTGCTACTGGGCTATGGAGGCTGCTAATAGGCTATGGAGGCTGTTGTGGCCTATGGAGGCAGCTTCTGGGCTGTGGAGGCTGCTGCTGGACTATATGAAGGCTATTGCAGGCTATGGAAGCTGATCTGGGCTATAGAGGCTGCTGCTGGGCTATAGAGGCTGCTGCTGGGCTATATTTGGGACTGTGTTGGGTTATATGGATGCTGTGCTAGGCTATATAGAGGTTGCTGCTGGGTTTTGGAGGCTGGTGCTGGGCTATATGGAGGCTGCTGTTGGGCTATATGGAAGCTGTGCTGGGCTGTGCTGTATATATAATATGGAGACTGTGCTGTATATATTATTTGGAGGCTGTGATGCGTATATAACATGGACGCTGTGATTTATATATAAAATGGAGGCTGTGCTGTATATATTATTTGGAGGCTGTGCTGGGTTATATATATTTATCTGGGGACTGTTGCTGTGCTGTATATAGTATTTGGATGTTGTGCTTTATATATAATATGGAGGCTGTGCTTTGCTGTATATATAATATGAAGGTTGTGCTTGGCTATATTTATTATTTTGAGGCTGTGCTGGACTGTATATATTATTTGGAGGCTGTTGCTGGGCTGCCACTGCTCCAAATAATCCATACAGCCCAGCAAAGCCTCTAAATATATAGAGCCCGTAGCCTCTATATTATATACACAGCCCAGCAGCCTCTATATTGTATATATAGTCTAGCAGTTTCCATGTTATATACACAGCCCAGCAGCCTCCATATTTTATATATGCAGCCCTGCACAGGCTCCATATTATATATAGCCCACCCAGGAACCTCTATATTATATACCACAGCCCACAGCTTTCATATTAAATTCATGAATCGTGGTATGTGTTAAAGGGGTCACGGAGACTGTTTGGGCCGGGGCCCACAAAAATCTGGAGCCGGCCCTGTTTGTGTGTTTATGTGTGGGGACATTATACTGTGTGTGTATGTATGTACGTGTGGGGACATTATACTATGTGTTTGTGTATGTGTGGGGACACTATTGTGTGTGTGTGTGTGTATGTGTAGGGACATTAAAGGGTGTGTGTGTCCTGTGTGCGTATGTGTGGGAACATTACACTGTGTGTGTATGTGTTTGTGAGGTGTGCGTGTAGTGTGTGTGCGTGTAGGCACCTGCACCAACCACCGCACATAGACTGCAGGAAAGTTTGCGGCTTTCGGCCTATCCAGGAGGAGATGGGGTGTGGCACCGTCTGTAGACACCAGAGGGCGCCCACACCCAATCTCCTCCTCGATAGACCGCAAAACCTCAGAGTTTCCTGCCAACTGTGATCTCCAGTGGGGTAAGCTTGCGGCGGGCGGGGTCCGTGCTGCAGGCTTGCAAAGGGAGGGGGCCGCGCGGCAGGCTTTTGGCGGCTGGGGTTTCATCGGTGTCCCGATGGCGGTACCTCGCTACCACCAGCAGGCACCATATTGGGACACCCATCATTTGGGTGTCCCAGTATGGCTTCCGGAGTGCTTCTGGGGCGATGCAATGTGTTGTGGGATTCGTAGACATCGCTTCAGAAGTTGATGAGACACCCCACTAGGTAAGTAGATAATAGATTTTGTGAGACATTACTCTCAGTTTAACAGTATAAAAATTAAAAGTTTGAAAATTGCAACATTTTAAAAAATGTTGCCAAATTTCCATTTTTTTAACAAATAAATGCAAAATTTATCATTCTAAATTTACCACTATCATGCAGTCCAATATGTCATATCATAACTGCTCAGCCCTGTTCTTCCAAAGCCAGCTTCTACACCATGACAGAAGATCAGCATTCGTCCCTTCTGATAAGATCACATCTCACCACTTGCACGCTCAACCCGCTCCCATCCCACCTCATCCCCAACCTCACCACAGTTTTCATCCCAGCCCTAACACATCTCTTCAACCCTTCACTTACAGATGGTGTCTTCTCTTCATCCTTTAAACATGCCTCAATCACACCCATCATCAAAAAGCCCTCCCTCGACCCATCCTCTGTGTCTAACTTGCCCAATATCACTGCTCCCTTATGTCTCAAAACTGCTGGAACATCATGTCCATCTTCAACTGACCTCCCACCTCTCCTTCTGCTCCCTCTTTGACAGGTTTCCATCTGGCTTCTGACTGCATCACTCTACTGAAACTGCCCTAACTAAAGTCACCAATGACCTACTAACCACCAAGAGAAAAAAATTCTGTCTTCCTTCTTCTCGACCTGTCTTTCGCCTTTGACACTGTAGACCATTCCCTCCTGTTACAGATTCTCTCATCTCTTGGCATCACAGACTTGGCCCTGTGCTGGATCTTATATCTAAAACATCGGACTTTCAGCATCTCCCTCTCCCACACCACCTCCTCACCTCCCCCCTGTCTGTCGGTGTTCCCCAAAGCTCAGTTCCAGGACCCCTACTCTTCTCCATCTACACCTCCGGCCTGGGACAGCTAATAGAATCCCATGTTTTGCATCTCTACGCTGATAATACGCAGATCTACCTCTCTGGACCTGACATCACCTCCTTACTGACCAAAATCACACAATGTCTGTCCGCTATTTCATCATTGTTTTCTGCTCGCTTTCTAAAACTGAACATGGACAAAACAGAATTCATCATCTTTCCCCCATCTCACTACCTCCATCAGACCTATCCATTACAGTCAAAGGCTGCTCACTTTCCCCATTCCCACATGCTTTGTGCCTCGGGGTGATCCTCTACTCCGCCCTCCCTTCCAAGCCACATGTCCAAGCCCTTGCCACCTCATGCCGACTCAAACTCAAAAATATTTCCCACATCCGTACATTCCTTGACCAAGAAACCGCAAAAACATTTGTGCATGTCCTCATCATCTTCCACCTCAACTATTGCAACCTCCTACTCTCTGGCTTCCCCTTTAGAACTCTTCCACCACTCCAATCCTAAATTCTTCTGCCCGACTAATCTACCTGTCTCCCCGCTATTCGTCAGCCTCTCCTCTCTGCCAATCCCTTCACTTGATTCCTATGGTCCAAAGGCTCCAGTTCAAAACCCAAACTATGACATATAAAGCCATCCACAACCTGTCTCCTCCATACATCTGTGACATGGTCTCCCGGTACTTACCTACACGCATCCTCCGATCCTCTCATGATCTCCTTCTCTACTCCCCTCTTATCTCTTCTACCCACAACTGCATACAAGATTTCTCCCGTGCTTCCCCTATAGTCTGGAACTCTCTGCCCCAACACATCAGACTCTCACCCACCCTGGAAACCTTCAAAAAGAACCTGAAGACCTACTTCTTACGACAAGCCTACAACCTGCTGTGAGCCTCAGTCTACTGAACCACCAACGACCAGCTTTACCCTTTCCTAGTGTATCCTCACCCATCCCTTGTAGGCTGTGAGCACTCGCGGGCAGGGCAGGACCCTTCTATACTTGTGTGTGCCTTGTATTGCTCATGTTTATTGTACTTGTCTATGTATGCCCCTTTTCACATGTAAAGCACCATGGAATAAATGGCGCTATAATAATAATAATAATAATATATAATAATAATAATAAAAGCACTGTGATCCGTTGAAGTGTTTCAGAGTTATTACCTCATATAGGAACTCTGGTCAGAATTGCAAAAAAAGGCCTGGTCATTAGGGTCAAAAAGGCCCTGGGCTGAGTGAGTTATCCTCGTGTTTATTCACAGCACTATGGCTCGAACAACCAATCACAGACACCCACTTTCTGTGACAGCGTCTGTAATATGAGAAAATGCACAATAGGGTCTTATCTCCAGATAAAGAGGTGAATGAATGTGTGAGTAAAACTGCTTACCTGGTCTGGTTGTGTCACCCACAATCAGTATGATAGCCTGAAATCAATGTAGTCGCCTGTAAAAGACAGCTGCTGCAAGGACCGCACCTCCACGGATAACTGCGGTGAAGAACCTGTAGATCTGTAGGACAAAGTGCCGTTGTGTCCGCGTTGCCGTCAAAAGGATCACCAGAGACAAGATAGAATCTGGGCTGAATTGTGTCTTTATTCTTCCGACGCGTTTTGGAACCTTCACCTGGCTCCTTCCTCAGGGACAATCAAGATGCAACTGACAATGCTTCTATTTATACAGAACCTAAAACCATGTTTCTGCTGAGTCACAGTGACATCACACTTAGGGAGGAGACTGAGTCACGTGATCATTCCTTTGTAAACAAACAATTACAACCGAATGCATTTAGTTACAATACATGAAAAATATTTTGATAATGAACATAAAACATAAAAAAAGAAAAATCAACAAGTCATAGTCCTCTTTTTTTCTTTAAAAACGTATAAAATAAGGAACAACTAGTCAGATTGACTAAATGTATGATTGGGAATCGAACCATTATGTGTGTAGTGGAAAAAAGGAGGAAAAACATAGTGCTGATAATTCTTAAAGAGCTACTTGTGGAATTGCAAAGACTAGGTGCACCATGTAAGTGGATGATATCAGTGAAGGTAGACAATCATTTCATATGACCCTAAAATATCTGGATATCGTTCTTGTAATGTTATTTGTCCTAGTGCTCAGTATAAAAACCACAGAGATAAAGGATGAGAGAGATGGTGTAGGCCATTTAGCCATAATAAGGAGCGATGTTGCCATCTAGCAATCTATTTGTGTGATGCAGATTTAAGTGTAACTACACTGTGTTCCAAATTATTATGCAAGTGTTCTTTTTTTCTGATTTTCCTAAATGGTCGGTGCAAATGACAGTCAGTGTAATAAAAGTCATCACCCGTTAGAGTATACATCGAATTTATTGAAGAAACCTCCCAATGATAACAGTATAATCAGTATAATCTTCAAAATTTAAACAAAACTCTAAATGCACTGTTCCAAATTATTATGCACGGTAGAGTTTCTAAACATTTGATATGTTTGAAAGAACTGAAAATGCTCATTTGTTGAATTTGCAGCATTAGGAGGTCAGATTCACTGAAATAAAAAGCTATTTAACTCCAAAACATTCTAACAGGCCAAGTTACATGTTAACATAGGAACCCTTCTTTGATATCACCTTCACAATTCTTGCATCCAATTAACTTGTGAGTTTCTGGAGAGTTTCTGCTTGTATTTCTTTGCATGATGTCAGAATAGCCTCCCAGAGCTACTTTTTTTATGTGAACTGCCTCCCACCCATATAGATCTTTTGCTTGATTATACTCCTAAGGTTCTCTATAGGGTTGAGGTCAGGGGAAGATGGTGGCCACACCATGAGTTTATCTCCTTTTATGCCCATAGCAGCCAATGGCACAGAGGTATTCTTTGTAGCATGAGATGGTGCATTGACATGCATGAGGATGATTTTGCTCCTAAAGTCACGTTTTTGCTTTTTGTACCATGGAAGAAAGTTCTCAGTTGGAAACTCTATATACGTTGCAGAGGTCATTTTCACACTTTCAGGAACCTTAAAGGGGCCTACTAGCTGTTTCCCAATGATTCCAGCCAAAAACATGACTCCTCCACCTCCTTACTGACGTCGCAGCCTTGTTGGGACATGGTGGCATCCACCAACTATCCACTACTCTATTCATCTGGACCATCCAGGGTTGCTCCTCACTCATCAATAAACAAGACTGTTTGAAAATTAGTCTTCATGTATATCTGGACCCACTGCAACTGTTTCTGCTTGTGAGCACTGTGTAGGGGTGGCCGAATAGTAGATTTATGCACCACAGCAAGCCTTTGAAGGATCCTACACCTTGAGGTTTGAGGGACTCCAGAGGCACCAGCAGCTTCAAATATCTGTTTGTTGGTTTGTAAGGCCTTTTTAGCAGCTGCTCTCTTAATCTGATGAACTTGCCTGGCAGAAACCTTCCTCATTCTGCCTTTATCTGCACGAACACATCTGTGCTCAGAATCAGCCACAAATCTCTTCACAATACGATGATCACGCTTAAGTGTTCGTGCAATATCAAATGTTTTCATCCCTTGTTGAAAGCATTGCACTATTTGTTGCTTTTCGGCAGCAGAGACATCCTTTTTCTTTCCCATGTTACTTGAAAACTGTGGCCTGCGTAATATTGTGGAACACCCAGTTTTCCTTTTATTGGGCTTACCTGCCAAATTAATTATCACAGATATCTGAGATTGATTTCAATGATCCAAAGAACCCTGAGACACAATACCATCAATGGCTTTCAATGAAAAAAAAAAAAAATAAAACCCTATGACACTTAAAACCAATTTGCATAATAATTTGAAACACAGTGTATTCTGTGAACAATTGAAACTAAAGGGGATGTCACACGAGTCAATATCGCTGCTGCGTGTGATGTTGCAGCTATATTGACGCATGTGACATGCTGATCAACCAGCGATAAATCGCTGGTTGATAATCGCCAGGTTTTCGGACTGGACCGAAAACCTGGCAATGGCCGCGCGGTGTACACGCACCATCGCTGCGTGTGACATCGGGAGACGCGATCAGCCAGCTCCCAGCCCTCTCAGGAAGCGCTGGGAGCTGCTATCCAAGGTAAATTGCGGGTAACTAGGCAGCGCACGCTGCCTAGATACCCGATGTATACCTTAGTTACCAGCCTTCTCCGCTCACCGGCTGGTATCTAAGGTACACAGCGGGTAACTAAGGACCTTGAATACCAGCCTGCAGACATCGTGGAAACTATATTTAAATCATTTCCACGATGTCGCTGGTAAAATGATCGCTGGTGAGTCTGCCTGTGTGACAGCTCACCAGCGATCATCCGTCAATGTCGCCATCGATCAGATCGCTTGCGACATTGACATGTGTGACGCCACCTTTAGTCTATGTATGGGGAAGTGGTAAGGAGCTTTGTCGAAGCCGTGATGAGTGCAAGAGAACCAAGATCAAGACCCCTCTCAACCCGAAAGACAACATACAAGGAAATAAATACAGTGCAGAGGTGAAAAATTTAGAAAAGAGAAATAGGCGAAAAGGCTGAAAATAGACACGGTATGTAATATATTAAAAAATTGTGATGTAAAAATATATGTGTACATTATACTTTTGGAAATTTTATTATTTATTATTGATGAAATCCTCTTGATTAAACTATTCATATATTTGTTTCTAGGGAGGATTGACATATCTGGAAAAAAGTTATGAAGTGGTCAGCCTATTCTTTATGACTTTGATGGATTGGACCAATATTTTTCAGAAAAACCTTTGTGTTGATTATATTATCAAAACGTTAATTAATGTGAAACCATGATATTGATCTATCATAAAAAATAAAAATAATAAATAAAAATGAACATTATGTATTCTTGATTAGTAAAGCCCTGATCTATTAATTGGACGTCTATGTAAAGGTTGAACATGTATAGCCCATTCAAATCTGTTGAAATTTTTTTTAAAACATGTATTACTATCATAAAAATATATATTTATTACTATAAAAATACATTCTGCTAATTAAACATGAAATATTTATTCCTATAAAGATAAAATGGAATACTTATAATAAAAAATGGAGTATGTGTACACTTCCGGTTCCGGCGCCTCCATGTGCAGCCGCGTCTAAGGGCTGCTCCGCTCCCCGCCTCAGCAAATCCGCCGACATCCAGCCTCCAGCTTGGCATCGGCCATCCAAAGATATAGTGGCGGCTGCAGCAGCTCTGGGAGCGTCCATCACGACCGCGATGGATCGCTATGTCACAAGGAGTCGGGAGGGAGAGAGGACTGCGGCACACCATGAGGAAACCGGTAATGGCGGGCAGGGCGGACATGGCGTGCACAGCGCGCAGACAGAGTCACTAGAAGGAGGATGGGTGAGGAAACCCGGGACCGGAGCTAGCGAGACTAGCGAGACTGGTGTGGAGGAGGAGAGGAGACCAGCACAAACAGCCGCAGCGACTCCTCAGGGAATATCCCAAGAGCAACTGCAGCATGTAGCAGCTGCCATGAATAATCAACCCCGGAGCTGCCCCCCTACAGACAAGGAGGCTATAGATGAAAGACAGGGTCTAGGGGACAGGAGAGAGACTATGGATGGCAGATGGGGAACCCCTCATTTTGACTATAAAGCATTGGCAAAAGAACTTGCAATCCACCTCGCTGATGACTTTAAATCAGCAGTGGCTGAGATGGTGACAGCCACAACAAAAGATTTGACTGCCAAAGTAGAGACACATGATCAGCAACTCACTGAAGCTGAATCAAGAATCAGTGCAGCAGAGGGCAGAATACAGGAGTTGGAGGAGCAGATACTGTCTCTACAACAACACTCTGAATATGCACATGCAAAACTAGAGGACATTGAAAACAGAGCAAGGAGGAGCAACCTCAAAATAGTGGGACTCCCTGAATCCATCCCTGCAACCAATTAGAGGAAATCTTTGAGGTGGATCTTCCCAAAGCCTTGGGTCTTACCCATAGATGCAAGACGGAGCGTTCCCACAGAATTGGCCAGATGAGGGAGTCACAGGAAAAGAGGGTGACATCAGGATCTCCCGTCTCCACCTCCAAAGAGCCTACTAAAGCTAGACATGCCATAGCGAAGTACCTTAACCACCGAGACAAGGAGGAAATCCTGCGCGCTTACAAGGCCAAAAAGCATCCTCTATTAATACATGGCCACAGAGCTCTGGTATTTGCGATTACTCTATAGAAGTCACGCGCCGCAGGAGGTCCTTCAGTGAAGCGTGCTCGATACTTCATAGAAGAAATATTCGATTCCAGCTGAATTTTCCAGCGATATTAAGGTTCAGGTCCAGAGAGGGAGTCATGTTGACCTTCTCTGATCCCGACAAAGCAATGGCAGCTATCCGTGACAACACGAGCTCTCCAGGAGCAACGGCATCTTCGTCACCACCCCACATGCCACTGAATCGCCTGTGAAACTCAATTCTACTGTAGATCTGGACTCCGAGACTGATAGAGACTTTGTAAGATCCTATAGACTAAGATCAAACTCCCTGATAGACGAGGGGGCGGGGAAGAAACCACCACTAGAGACTCCAAGACAACAAAGACAACCGGGATCCCGTTGGCAGAAGAAGAGATGAGAAAGGAGTGAGAGACCATTGACATTGAGCAGCAACTGAGATGCCTATTTGCTGGACAAAACAGTCATAAATGCGACGAATTTGTGAAGAGAAGAGAGATATACAGGAAAAGCTTGAAGAGTTATGTATCAATGTCTTGTTTCTTTCCCATTCAGCTCTTCTCTCTATTGCCTTTACGTTTTCTCAGGTTTCTTATTTTTCTTGATAAGTTGTGCAAAACTTGGTAAGTTAACATAGAGACTTAAACAGCCTCCTAAATGATAAATGCTAAATAACAGGAGAAATGAACATGTAATTGCCGAGGGGTTAATGCTAATCACATTCTTATAGTGGCGAACATGTTGTTAATATAAGTTTAAGATGATGGCTCTATTTTATCTCTGCTGTGGCGGGGATGAAAGCATTGAGCGACAATGGGAAAAAGGGGTTCCTAAGGGAGCGCCAGGTTGGAGACTACATTTGATATAATCTAACATGTTTAATAAGTTAGGAGGAGGGCTGAGGCGGGGCGGAGTTATGTTTGTTGACTGCACTCGAGGGAAGAAGTGAGGTGTTCTACTTGGACTGATGGATGGAGTTGGTGTGTTAGTGAAAGGGGGGGGAGGGACAAGGGAGGGTAAAAAATTGGGAATTATCTACAAACCTGTGTTCAACAAAATGTGCATCTCCTGTACTTTATCTTTCTTACTTCGGTATACACCTGAGCTTTCAACATTTGTGTGGACTTTGATTAAAAGGAAAACAGAGGCCCTGTATGGGGAGGATTCTGATGGTTAGGTGGGTCTCCTGGAACGTTAAGGGGTTGCGCTCCCCAGCAAAGCGCATGATGGTTCTTCGCCATCTCAAAAAACTGCGTATAGATATTGCTTTGCTTCAGGAGACTCACCTGACATCGGAAGACTTCTTCCGCCTTAAAAAGCTATGGGTGGGGGAGGTCTTCGGGTCTAGTGCAGTGGAAAGGAAGGCGGGAGTCTTGGTTTTAATACACAGGTCTTTGGCCCACTCAATTATCTCTACCTCAAGTGATAGCGAGGGTAGATTGTTTCAAATGACGATACAAATACAAAACGATATCTTTAACATCTATAATGTATATGCACTGAATGCAAATCAGAGGCCCTTCTTCCAACATTTACAGAACAAACTACTTCAAGATCCGGGGGCTAATAAAATAATGGGAGGTGACTTCAATACAGTGATGAGAGTAGAAGAGGATAGACGCTCCCCAACATATACGAGGAAGGGAAATCAGGATGGAGGGGGCTTGAGGGCAGAAAGTACCCTAGAACCATTGACGAGACTTGTGGGGCTGTCGGACACATGGAGAGTGGCTAACCCTTTGGGTAGAGAATTTACCCACTTTTCACATCCCCATGGATCATGGTCCAGAATAGATATGCTTTTTGGGTCCACTAAGATACTACAAAGAATGATAAATATTAAAATTGAAGATATGGTGATTTCGGACCATAGTCCATTGGTTTTAGAGATTAAAGATAATTATGAAAAAGGAACCGATTATTTGTGGAGGTTTCCTGACACATTCACCAAAGAAGAAAATTTCACCAAATTACTGGGAGAATGGTGGACGCATTACAGCGTGGATAACTTGGGCCATAGATCTGATCCGGGATTATTCTGGGAGACTGCAAAAACAGTCATGAGAGGTCATATAATGGCATACAGCATGGGGATCAAAAGAAGGGCTAAAGAAAAATTTGTGGAAACTAGTTCGAAGGTGAGAAACGCCTATTTACAGTATAAAGACACCATGGCGACTCCTGACAAAGAGATTTGGCTGCAAGCTAAGAAAGAATTTGATGAGTGGGCAGGAAAACGGGAGAATATATTTAAAAATAGATTAGAGCTAGAATTGCATACATTTGGGGATAAGGGAGGGAGACTGTTGGCAAGATTAGCCCGAGGTAGATATACCTCTTCCCCTATTCAATCAATAAAAGATAGACAGGGCAACACATGGAACGACCCTAAGAATATTGTGAAAACTTTGGGCAGGTTCTATGCTTCTCTATATAAAGAAAATACGTTAAATAACCCAGAAAAGCCTTCCTGGCTAAGTAAAATCAAAATGCCATCCATCGCCCAAGACGATATCCATGTCTTAAACAATCCAATTACGATTGGAGAAATTGAAGCGGCAATAAAGAATCTAAACCCTAGTAAGGCCCAGGACCAGATGGCTATAATGGAGCCTTTTTCAAAGCAATGAGAGAACAGATCTCCCCGATCCTTTGTGATTTATACAATGAAATATTGCGGGGATCGCCTATCCCAGACAGGATGAATTTAGCTTACATTAAATTAATCCCTAAATTAGGTAAAACGCCCACCGACCCAGCAAACTATAGGCCGATATCCCTGATAAATCAGGATCTGAAACTTTTATCCAAAATATTGGCTGATAGATTGGCAATGATTTTACCCAAAATAATATCTACACATCAGGCAGGATTCATCAAGGGACGATCGACGACTACAAACATTCGAAAGGCGATGCTTTTGATGGATATTATGGGGAAGAAAGCGAAAATGAAAGAGGGAAACCCAGGCATGATCACCTTGGACGCTGAAAAAGCATTTGATAATGTCAGGTGGTCATGGCTGGGTAAAGTCTTGGATATGGTGGGTCTCACGGGTCCTTTTCGGCACTATATACAGACTCTCTATAGTACTCCTAGAGCTTGTGTGAGTATACCAGGCTTCCTGTCCGACTCCTTTACCCTCCAAAGGGAACGAGACAGGGATGCCCTTTGTCCCCCCTTCTCTTTAATTTGGCAATAGAGCCTCTCGCACTATATCTGGAGGAATGTAATCCTTACGCAGGCTTCAAAGTAGGAGCTAAAGAGATTAAACTTTCATTATTTGCGGATGATGTCATCCTATATGTCCAACATCCTGAAAAAGATCTTCCAAACATCCTGTTGGATATAGAGATGATAGGCAAACAAACTGGATTTTCCCTAAATAAAAATAAATGCGAAATTATGTTTATGGATCCGGCGAATAGGATGCAAGGAAAACAATATCTTTGTGGCCTACCAATAAGGAAAGATAGTATTAAATATTTGGGAATACACCTAGCCAGAACACCTGAAATGACATACAAACTGAACTTTTTGCCAATCATTCAGCAGATAGAACAGGAATTGGCAAAATGGGTGGGACTACCACTCTCTCTGTTGGGACGTGGCCATTTACTAAAAATGGTTAGCTTCGCTAGACTGCTTTACCCCCTTCAAACTATCCCCATGCTGTTGAGACATAGTGACATAAATAGACTTAATAAAGCTTTCTCTAAATTTTTGTGGAGAGGAAGGAGACCCCGTTTAGCTTATGCAACCTTGATTCAGTCCAAGCAAGAGGGAGGACTACAGCTCCCGGATGTTCGGGGATACAATCTAGCGTGTATCCTACGCAATGTCCTTGACTGGATCAGAGGCACCAACAGATTCTCAGATATCACTTTGGAGGGGGAGTGAGCCAGACCTTGGGATCTAGTAGCCTTATTACATTCGCCGATGTCCTTCCTGCCCCCTACTCTGAAGAACACGGTGATATATAAGGACACTATAGCGACGTGGAAGGAGGTCAGGAAAAAACTCAAGTTAGCATGGAGAATTTCGAAACTACTTAGCCCCTGGGGCTGTCCTGTCTTTTCCTCTGGGGCGTGAAAACTCCTTGTTTAAAATATGGAGAGACAGGGGTATTAAGACGTTGGGGGATCTCATGAATCTGGAGGAAAAAAGGTGGATGACAGAGACAGAGGTCTTGAATACGTATAATTTATCCCAATTCCACGCTTTGCAATATCGTCAGTTGATACATCACCTCCTATCACATTTGCGAGATATATCTGGGGAAATTGAGAATTCTTTGTGGTCTGAACTGATATCTATAAATAAAGATGAGGTATCTATTACTTCACTATACGCCAAATTAAAACAGGTTCTGAGACCACAAGGAAAGAGGGGTCAATTTAACAAATGGCGGAAACATTTCACAGACCCGGAACCTTCACAGAAGATTCTTGAGGGGTGGGGCACGATCAGACAACATGTTATTAATGAGAGATGGAAAGATTCACAATTTAGGATCATACACGGCACCATTCAGGGCTTTAACATCCCTCCCTCTAAGACCAATCAGGAAAGATGGGTCCATTGCCCAAAATGCAAATCACCCATGACTGATTTGGAACACGGTCTATGGTCCTGTGCCGAGGCTCAGAAGTACTGGAGAGCAATAGATGCATGGACTAGAAAGATTTGTGGAGATATAGGAGAGTTAGACCCGATAAGATGGATTTTTCATTACCACCCAACTTCTAATACGATAAAGCAACCCCATGTATTATGGCACTACATTGCGCTGGTAGCAAAGAGGCTCTTACTCCAATACTGGCTCAATGACAGACCTCCAGACCTTGCCCAAGTGAAAATGACGTTGCACCACACACTGACACTTGAATCCATAGATACGCTCCGCAATCCAAGTAAATTGGCCAAAAAATTCTTTTTCAAATGGAGACGTTTCATTGAAAAAGAGTTCACAGATGTAGAAATTAAAAATTTTATGCTACCCTTCCGATCATCGACATGGTATGCCCTGGAAGAGTTAGAAGGTACATTGGGTAGGCTAAGGTGTTAGGTATAGGAGATGTAATAACCTTTGGTACTATGTTTATAATGTTTTAAATATTTTCTTTATTCGATCAGATATTGGTTAATATATGTGGATAATTTCTTACAGGGTGGGGGGAGGGAGGGATATGGGGACAATACAATGTACAAGACGACTGCTTTGACCTATAATTTACTGATTTACACATTTTTCTTGTATGAAGGTTCCATTTGTATGATATATTTGTTTCTTTTTTTTTGTTTTCTTGATTTTGTACAAGTATTTCTTTGACTAAAACCCAATAAAAATGATGGTTCAAAAAAAAATGGAGTATGTATAATAAAAACTAAGATTTATCTATAATCATCTTTGTGTTTTAAAGTTAATTGTATCAATTTCTATATGTTTATTAGTTCATGTTTAAAATGGTGATGTGAAGTAAAAAAGCCCCAAAAAACTATATTATAAATAATGTACAGAAACCATGGGTGAGTCAAAAATAGGAAACACCCAATGGAGAAAAAGACCACAAAAAAACCTTGATCCCTTTGGTAATGGGTGAGGGTCGAGCTGATGGAACTGTAGACTTATGGTGATGTTCAGAAGAAGAGTTAGATTGAGAGCAGAGGACCCCAGTGTGATATGCGTAAACAAATTACATAATAAGAAGGTTGCTATTGTATTAGAGGTTCTCAGAGAATTTGTAATTCTGTAAAAATTATTTACCCATATACTTCATAAAAAAAGGACTATGAATTTGACTCAGTACCAGGTTATATTTAAAACCGTTCTTAGTAATCAGTTGACATCCTAGAGCAACACCATCACTCTGTTATATGGGATCTATCATGATTCTATTTTATGATATGATCTCAGATATGAGGTTAAGTCCTCTGGTTGCTAATTTGTTTGATTTTTGCATCCAATATTTTTCGTTTCTATTTAATGCTCCTAGTCTATTGGTATTGGTGGCAGGAATATGGTCAATAGCAGTGACCCTCAATTTGTTGTAATCTTTATTATGGACCATATTGAAATGATTCGATACTCCATGTTGTTTGATCCCCTTTCTAATGTTGGATCTATGTTTATTTACCCGACAATTAAGTTCTTTTACAGTACACCCAATATATTGAAGTTTACAAGGGCACTCAAGTAGATAAACTACATAGGAGGTATTACAGGTTATATTGTGCATAATTGGATGTGTTTCACCTGTTGTAATGGACTTGAACTCATGGGTTTGTTGTAATATTTTGCAACATAGACAGCGTTTTCTAATAACTTCACGGATCTTTTGAGGAGATAAAGCTTTTTTTTACTAATGTGGTCAGATTTTTTAGTCTGCTCGGTGCTAGAATGCTTTTGATAGTTGGAGCTCTTTTATATGTGATACATGGTTGGTTGGGCAACACATTTCCTAATACTGGATTATTAAGAAGTATTGGCCAGTGTTTCAACAAAATATTTTTAATCTCACAGTGTTTTTTGTTAAAAGTTGTGATGAAATTAAAGGTATGGTTGCCCCTTACATTCTTATTCTTTTGTTTTGGTTTTAATAAATCATTTTGTGAAATGTTTTAACTCATATTGCAGGCATTATTAATGAGTTCCATTGGGTATTTCTGGGTAATGAATCGTTTTTTTAATATGATAGATTGTTTGGCAAAAACCTCATTATCAGAGCAGTTTTTCTTGATTCTCTTAAATTGATTAACCGGAATGTTTCTCAACCATTTACTGTAGTGTCCACTGGAGAAGTGGGCATAGCTATTTTTGTCCACTTTCTTGAAAAAGGTATTTGTCAAGATACGATTATTCTCTAGGTATATTGTGAAATCCAAGAAATCAATGCTGGTATTGTGTAGATGTGGCTCAAATTTCAACCCCCATATATTGTCAAAAAGTTCTTCCAAGAAATAATCAACAATACCCAGATTATTATCCCATATAATAAAGATGTTATCAATGTACCTTTTAAAAAGAATGAGCCCATCACAAAAACTGTTTCCGTAAATATAGATTTTTTTCAAATACATTAATAAAGAGATTAGCGTATGCACAAGCTACTTTCGAGCCCATCGCGGTCCCTTTCATTTGATGAAAAAAAACATCTAAAAAAGTAAAGTAATTGTTGGTCAAAATAAATTCAAGACTTTGTATGATGAAGATTTTTTGTTCAGGAGGAATTCTGCTGTAATTTTGCAAAATGGAGTCTATACAGGCAATCCCTATCAGATGTTCTATATTAGTGTATAATGATGCAACATCTAAGGTCAAAAAACAATATGAATCTTTCCATGTTAGATCTTTCAATATGTTAGTTAATTGTGTGGAATCCTTTAAGTAGCTGTTTAGTTTCAAGACATGGTATTGTAGTATTCTGTCAATGTACAGAGCTAAATTGCTGCTCAAAGACCCGATGCCGGAGATGATACGTCTCCCTGGGGTTTTTTCTACATTCTTGTGGATCTTAGGCAGATGGTACATGAAGGGTGTTGGGGGATTATTGTTGTCAGGAACCTTTTTTCAGCATCATTAATAACACCCTCACTAAAAGCATTTTTGATCATATCATTATACTTTTTGATCAAATCTTGGAAAGGACGATATTTAATTTGTTTGTAATATGCTACATCTGATAAAATTTTATTTGCTTCCTCAATATAGTCTGCATAGTTTTGTATCACTACACCTCTTCCTTTGTCAGCATTTCTGATGACTATATTTCTGTTATTTTGAAGAGACTTGAGGGCTTTTGATTCATGGCTAGTTAGATTATTAGTGTGTTCCTTTGACGTCCCATTTAGAGAATCCAGGTCTTTTAGAACCATCTCTTGGAATGTTTCTATGTAGTGGCCTTTACTATTCAAAGGTAGAAATTACTCGTATTTTTTAATTCAGGATGTAAATATTTGTCTGTATTAGCCATGATTGCAGGTTTATCCTCTTCTAATTCAAAATGCCTTTTTAGGGTTAAGTTTCTTACATATTTATGTATGTCTACAAAGAGGTCCAATTCATTAGGTTCATGTGTCAGGCAAAATGATAGTCCTTTATTGAGCAAATACATTTAATTATTGTTGAGTGTATAGCTGTATAAGTTGATAATCTTGTTATTATCAGATGAGGTTGAATTTAGAGCGCAAAGGTGACACTTCCTTTCTTTTTTATTTTTTCCTTTACCTCTTCCACCTCTCCTATTTTTCACTTTCCTAATTAGGGACTGAAAAAACTGGTGAAATGATGCTGCTGGTTTGCAAAATTTAAGAAAGGTACCAGACCTGTATTATCATTGTTCGTATTGTCCACCACCACTTTGTTAATTGGGATCTTATCAGGTGTTGTCAAATTAGAAATTGATGGTCTTATCGAGGTTACCATATTACTGGAGGACTTCTTGGTTTTAATTGGAGTTTTTTTAAATTGTGTTCACTAGTATTATCAGTTTGTTCATTATTAACAATAGGTGAATGTATATCAGCTTTGATCTTTTTATTACCGTATGCAAAATAATTGGCATGAGAGGTCTCTCTATTTACCCTATTGATTTGCTCTTTAAGTTTTATGAGATGCTTTTCATCTGTTATAGGTCTGGTAATAGGGGTATCTTTATTCTTCTTAGTGTAGTAACTTTTTTCAGCCTCATGGTGAATTAAGGCTTTTGTTGTAATAGTATTGACAGGGATGTTTGCATCATTTTTGGTGAGACTATTGTTTTTGTCTCATTGTGTATTAATGCTTTTGCTACCACCGTATTCATAGTGGCAACAGGCGCACCAACCACCAATGTAGTTCCAATCTGCGATTTTAGTTTGTTCTCTTCTATCCTATTCCAATCATCATCTGTAAAAACCGAATCTATGGGTGAAAGGTTGTTCTTCCTCATGAGTGTCATCTGTCACTATCTCATTGGTGGTGATCTCAGATTCGTTATCAGTCATGATCTCTTGTATAGTCTCACTCAGTTTACCCTCATTTAAAATAATGGGTGACAGGACAATTGTGTACAAGATAATTGTGTACGGACAATTGTGTACAGACAATTGTGTACAGGGCAATTGTGTCCAAGGACAATTGTGTACAAGGACAATTGTGTACAGGGCAATTGTGTCCAAGGACAATTGTGTACAAGGCAATTGTGTACGGACAATTGTGTACAGGGCAATTGTGTACAAGGCAATTGTGTACGGACAATTGTGTACAAGGCAATTGTGTACGGACAATTGTGTACAGGGCAATTGTGTACGGACAATTGTGTACAAGGCAATTGTGTACGGACAATTGTGTACAAGGCAATTGTGTACGGACAATTGTGTACAAGGCAATTGTGTACGGACAATTGTGTACAGACAATTGTGTACAAGTGTGTACAAGGCAATTGTGTACGGACAATTGTGTACAGGGCAATTGTGTACAAGGCAATTGTGTACGGACAATTGTGTACAAGGCAATTGTGTACGGACAATTGTGTACAGACAATTGTGTACAAGTGTGTACAAGGCAATTGTGTACGGACAATTGTGTACAGGGCAATTGTGTACAAGGCAATTGTGTACGGACAATTGTGTACAAGGCAATTGTGTACGGACAATTGTGTACAGACAATTGTGTACAAGTGTGTACAAGGCAATTGTGTACGGACAATTGTGTACAGGGCAATTGTGTACAAGGCAATTGTGTACGGACAATTGTGTACAAGGCAATTGTGTACGGACAATTGTGTACAGACAATTGTGTACAAGTGTGTACAAGGCAATTGTGTACGGACAATTGTGTACAGGGCAATTGTGTACAAGGCAATTGTGTACGGACAATTGTGTACAAGGCAATTGTGTACGGACAATTGTGTACAAGGCAATTGTGTACGGACAATTGTGTACAAGGCAATTGTGTACGGACAATTGTGTACAGACAATTGTGTACAAGTGTGTACAAGGCAATTGTGTACGGACAATTGTGTACAGGGCAATTGTGTACAAGGCAATTGTGTACGGACAATTGTGTACAAGGCAATTGTGTACGGACAATTGTGTACAGACAATTGTGTACAAGTGTGTACAAGGCAATTGTGTACGGACAATTGTGTACAGGGCAATTGTGTACAAGGCAATTGTGTACGGACAATTGTGTACAAGGCAATTGTGTACGGACAATTGTGTACAGACAATTGTGTACAAGTGTGTACAAGGCAATTGTGTACGGACAATTGTGTACAGGGCAATTGTGTACAAGGCAATTGTGTACGGACAATTGTGTACAAGGCAATTGTGTACGGACAATTGTGTACAGACAATTGTGTACAAGTGTGTACAAGGCAATTGTGTACGGACAATTGTGTACAGGGCAATTGTGTACAAGGCAATTGTGTAGGGACAATTGTGTACAAGGACAATTGTGTACAGACAATTGTGTACGGACGATTATTTACAGACAAGTATAGGGAAAACAAAAAATTAAACGTCCAAAAAAAGGAAATACTTTATTCATCATTGATTTTAACGTAAGATTGCTTATTGAATAACAGTTTCAAAGCTTCTTCTATTGTTATTCTACAAATATTGCTGGTCTTGTCTATCGTGCCTGCATGTTGCTGATCGCTCGTAGATACCGCAGCTTGTCTCCTTGATTGTGATAATCAGCCACTTTCACACGCAGTCGTTCAGCTAGCTGGACATACTTGCTTCGTGGATGCTCAACATTCAGTACCTCAGCATTCTGGGCTGTAAGTCTATGAATTGCCATGTCACTAATGAGTCCGTTGAACAGTTTCCACACGGTAGGATGAGCACAAAGAAAGAGTGCTTGTAAGGCGTTATGAAACCCCTCGCAGCAATTCGTGGTCTTGGGGGCAGAGGCCAAAGCGTCAGCATAATGATTCCAGACCTCTGGAGTAAACCTTGCGTTTCGAAAGCGTCCACCTACTCCTGGCCCCCTAACGTAGGTATGCTCAAAGTAGGAGAGGAGCTGATTGGTAGCATCATCATCAGGGAAGATTTGGGCTAGTTCGTCATACCTTGCACTTACTTCGGCTGGTGGGACAAACGCCAAGGAGGCCAAAGATTTTACCTTGAGATTGAACTCTCCATCCTCAGCCTCAAATTCAGCCTTTAGGCCCAGCTCATTGACCTTTCGAATAATGGACTGGCTCAGATGAAAGAAGCAGCCAGAAATCGCTGCAGCTGGAAACTCATCTTGGAAAGCTGACATTGCTGCCATCTCAAAGTCAAGAAGAATTTTCTGGGGATTTGCACCTGGCATCAACCCTTTGAGCGCCGTGATCATTCGACGATAGGTTGGACCAGTCTTGTTTGGCAGCAGGCAGTAGATCAGGGGAGGATAGGAGTTGCCGACTTTTGCATGGAGAGAATACAGCTGAAAGAACATGGTTGGCACCACCTTGAACGTTCCATCGCCAAACCATGTCTCTCCTCTTTCGAAATAAGGCAACAGTTCATTGCTACCAATGGCAAGAATCCTGTGGGGGTCATCTCTTGCAGAGTCATATAAAATGATGTCGCTGTATTCCTGGGGGATAGCAAAATTGATGCTTTGAGGAGGAGTCAGCATGGTGTTTGCTCGCTGCCTGACCCGACGTGTATTTCGCTCAACGTCACTTCGCTTGGGCATTCGAGACAACACGTCATCAGACCTGTCTCGAAGAACCTGTCCAACAATGCTTCTAGTAGATGCTTGAGAGCTGATTGCTTCTTGCCTCAGAGCAGCCATTGTAGCTCTGGCTTCAGCTTGAACTGGATCTGCAGAGTGACTGTGCTCAGTCGGCTGTTTAACAATCGCGGCTCCAGATGTGTGCATGCGTGCGGGACACTTGAATTTGTTGACTTGCCTGCACCGCCATTCTTTGATGCTGTCATCACGTGTCCTGTGCAGGATATACTCGTGTCCCCCAAGCCTAAGGACATCTTTGTCTTTTTCAGACTTGCTCATAGTAAAAGTCATGGTGAAAGTTGCAAGGGGTGAGTAATGAAACTGAAAGTAAGCGTCATTGTGAAAGTGGCCTGTACAAGTGGCCTGTACACAAATAATTGCCTTGTACACAATTGTCCGTACACAATTGCCTTGTACACAATTGTCCGTACACAATTGCCTTGTACACAATTGCCTTGTACACAATTGCCCTGTACACAATTGTCCTTGTACACAATTGTCCTTGGACACAATTGGCCTGTACACAATTGCCCTGTACACAATTGTCCGTACACAATTGCCTTGTACACAATTGTCCGTACACAATTGCCTTGTACACAATTGTCCGTACACAATTGCCTTGTACACACTTGTACACAATTGTCTGTACACAATTGTCCGTACACAATTGCCTTGTACACAATTGTCCGTACACAATTGCCTTGTACACAATTGTCCGTACACAATTGCCTTGTACACAATTGTCCGTACACAATTGCCTTGTACACAATTGTCCGTACACAATTGCCTTGTACACACTTGTACACACTTGTCTGTACACAATTGTCCGTACACAATTGCCTTGTACACAATTGTCCGTACACAATTGCCTTGTACACAATTGTCCGTACACAATTGCCTTGTACACAATTGCCTTGTACACAATTGCCCTGTACACAATTGTCCTTGTACACAATTGTCCTTGGACACAATTGGCCTGTACACAATTGTCTGTACACAATTGTCCGTACACAATTATCTTGTACACAATTGTCATGGAACCAAAATAATGATATCAGGGGTTTTATCTATGTTAATAGTGGTGCCATTGTTAATAGTTTCAGTAGCATCTCTGTTTTTATCACTGGGGGTTTTATTTGGTGACCTTTGGTGTTTGCTGTTAACCCTGCTATTCTCCTGTTTACCACTATACACTTGTTATCCTCCGGTAATTTTTGACCGGACCTGATAAAGTCTTGATTTTTAGCTAATTTAAGTGTTTTAATTGAATAATTTTTGCAGTATTATATTGTATGTGAACCTGGTTGTTTATAAACAAATGAAAAATGGAAAGAAAAACTTACTTTTTATTTTTTTTGTGTCAAAACATTTAACATGGCTTTATTGGAATATTTATGCATATTGTCATATTTGCACATACAAAAATAATTATTCATCCAACTGTAAACTATAACTAATAACAATAAACTAAATGTAATTATATTATTTTCCAACAAAAAAAAAAATAACAAAAAAAATTAACAGTTCAGTTTTGTTTATGTAAAATGATAAATAAGTCACACGGTGCAAAATTTACTATTTGCAATTGTCACAGGTATAATTGACATGTCTTTTGCATAAATATTTTTCACATCTGTAACATATCACATTTGATTTGTGATTGCTTGATGTTGGACAGAAGTCGCATCGTTTCCATTTTAGGCTGGTTGTGTTGCTGGTGGCGTCTGTGGGTAAGTGGGTTCACTTTCTTTATCTTGCTTTTGGATCCTGTGGACAATGGCTGCCGCTCCATCAGCTCTGGGTGTTACCTTTCGTTCTTCAATATATGGGCTAACCAGTGATTTTCCCAACTCCTCTATAAAAAGTCTTCTCTTATATAGTTTATTTTTGTTCCAGTTTGGGTCTATTTCCTTCCATAGCACGAATGCAGTACTGAATTGAACTATTTTATAGGAACAGCAGGGTAAAAATATTTGGCACATAACTATACTGGAAGGTAATCCATCAGCAGTATTGTAATGAGAAAATGTATGTATGTGTAAATCTGCATGGACCAAAAGGACCTAAATAAATTGATAAACAGTAGTAGATGTAATATATAGTCCAAAATGAGATTATAGCTCCTTTATTTTACTCATAAAATGGCTGGATATCACTATAAAAGGCTATCGGTCATTTTTGACCGAAGAGTACAAGTGTATAAAAAATTGTGGAGCAAAAAGTAAGCATAAAAAAATATATGTAAAAATACGCATAGTAAGAACCCCTCAAATGAGGAAAAGTCAATAAACCACAAGTTTCAGAACTGCATCTTGAATATTTTAAAAAATATTAAAGTTCAAAATCGGTCGTTTTTGACCGAAGACAACAGCAGGGTTAAACAACCTTCTTTTAGGGTAATTCAATATGGAAATAGATATTCTTGAATCAAAGAAGGACCTTCTTCTTCCTTCCTTGTGTGATGTTTTTCTTATATTATGCAACATAATTTCTCTCGATCACTTCAGTTTTATCTTTCTCAGTATTAGCATAATACTTCCTATCTCTGTTTAATTTTTTTTGACTTCCTCAATATTGTGTCATGTTAGTTCAGATGTTTGCATAAATTCTTTTGTATTCAGGGTGTATGTCAAATTTGGCTAATTTTTTAATTCTTGTATTGTCTCAGTAGCCTTATCTGCTAAAACATTCCTCTTGAGACACAACATAGTTGTCAAATTATGAATACAAATACGCAGGTATTCATTTCATCTCACAGTAAAATCATTATCATCAGGAAAGGGAGATCTTAAGACCAGTCTAAGCCCTCTAGGGCAAATGCCCTCTTCCAAATAAAGGGATAAAAATCTTGCATCCACTCCATATTTAATCTCATCCTTCAAATTATCCTCAAGGTTATGTAAAAGTTCCTTCATAGATTTGGTATCATCCTCAGAGAAAACATCCTGTGTGATCTCTGATGATGCAGGGGTATAATTGCTGATTCCCATCGTCTGCAAAATTAGTCTCTCTCTAAATGAGAAAAATATTGAATGCACAAATCAAACACATTAGCACCCAGAGGACTTAACCTCATATCTGAGGTCATATCATAAAATAGAATCATGATAGATCCCATATAACAGAGTGATGGTGTTGCTCTAGGATGTCAACTGATTACTAAGAACAGTTTTAATTATAACCTGGTACTGAGTCAAATTCATAGTCCTTTTTTTATGAAGTATATGGGTAAATCATTTTTACAGAATTACAAATTCTCCAAGAACCTCTAGTACAATAGCAACCTTCTTATTATTATGTAATTTTTTACGCATATCACACTGGGGTCCTCTGCTCTCAATCTAACTCTTCTTCTGAACATCACCATAAGTCTACAGTTCCATCAGCTCGACCCTCACCCACTACCAAAGGGATCAATGTTTTTTTGTGGTCTTTTTCTCCATTGGGTGTTTCCTATTTTTGACTCACCCATGGTTTCTGTACATTATTTATAATATAGTTTTTTGGGGCTTTTTTACTTCACATCACCATTTTAAACATGAACTAATAAACATATAAAATTGCTACAATTAACTTTCAAACACAAAGATGATTATAGGTAAATCTTAGTTTTTATTATAAATACTCCATTTTTTATTATAAATATTTCATTTTATCTTTATCGGAATAAATATTTCATTTTTAATGAGTTGAATTTATTTTTTATAGTAATAAATATATATTTTTTTGATAGTAATACATTTTTTCTTTAAATTTTCAGCAGATTTGAATGGGCTATACATGTTCAGTCTTTACATAGACGTCCAATTAATCGATCAGGGCTTTACTAATCAAGAATACATAATGTTCATTTTTATTTATTATTTTTATTTTTTATGATAGATCAATATCATGGTTTCACATTGATTAACTTTTTGATAATATAATCAACACGAAGATTCTTCTGAAAAATATTGGTCCAATCCATCAAAGTCATAAAGAATAGGCTGACCACTTCATAACTTTTTTCCAGATATGTCAATCCTCCCTAGAAACAAATATATGAATAGTTTAATCAAGAGGATTTCATCAATAATAAATAATAAAATTTCCAAAAGAATATTGTATCACATATTATATATATATCTATTTTGAGCCTTTTCGCCTATTTCTCTTTCCTAAACTTTTCACCTCTGCACTGTATTTATTTCCTTGTATGTTGTCTTTCGGGTTGAGGGGGGTCTCGATCTCGGTTCTCTTGCACTCATCACAACTTCTGACGAAGCTCCTTACCACTTCCTCATACACAGACTTAATTTGTTCACAGAATAGTTGCACTTAAATCTGAATCACACACTAGATGGCAACATCATTATGGCTAAATGGCCTACACCATTTCTCTTATCCTTTTTCTTTGTGGTTTTTATACTGCGCACTAGGACAAATAACATTACAATCACGATATCCAGATATTTTAGGGTCATATGAAATGATTGTCTACCTTCACTGATATCATCCACTTACATGGTGCACCTAGTCTTTGCAATTCCACAAGTAGCTCCCTAAGAATTATCAGCACTATGTTTTTCCTCCTTTTTTCCACTACACACATAATGGTTCGATTCCCCAATCATACATTTACTCAATCTGACTAATTGCTGCTTATTTTATATGTTTTTAAAGAAAAAAAGAGGACTATGACTTGTTGATCTTTATTTTTTATGTTTTATGTTCATTATCAAAATATTTTTTATGTATTGTAACTAAATGCATTTGGTTGTAATTGTTTGTTTACAAAAGAATGATCACGTGACTCAGTCTCCTCCCTGAGTGTGATGTCACTGTGACTCAGCAGAAACATGGTTTTAGGTTCTGTATAAATAGAAGCATTGTCAGTTGCATCTTGATGGTCCCTGAGGAAGGATCCAGGTGAAGGTTCCGAAACGCGTCGGAAGAATAAAGACACAATTCAGCCCAGATTCTCTCTTGTCTCTGGTGATCCTTTTGACGGCAGCGCGGACACAACGGCACTTTGTCCTACAGATCTGCAGCGTCTGTAATTGGCTGTTGCGCCCAAACTCATTGTGTCGCCATCTGTGATTGGTTGCCATTGGCAACAAACCTTCTGTCATAGGGGTGTAAAAATAAAGAAAAAAATTTGAATCTTAAAATATTTGCGTAGGGGTCCCCTGTATTTTTTGATTCTCAGTGCAGATAAAGCAGCCAGGTACGGGCTGCCAAATCCAGCTGCCTGGTTTTACCTTGGCTGACAATCAAAAATACAAAGAAGACCATTATTTTTTTTATTTATTTAAATAAATAATTTTAAAAAATCAGGGCAAATTCAACAGATTTTTTAACATTATTTATTTAAATAAATAAAAAAAATAATGGTCTTCTTTGTATTTTTGATTGCCAACCAAGATAAAACCAGGGAGCTGGGGGCTGATATTCTCAGCATGGTGAGGCAAATAGGTATTGGGATCCCAGGCTACAGAATAGCAGCACGCTTCTGCTTGGAAATTGGCGCATGTTTTTTATTTTATTTCAGTAAAGCATTATTCACTGTGTGTTTTATTTCAAATAAAGGATTTTTCTTTGCCTGTATTTTTTAATCACTTCCTTATAGGATTGGTAATGCGAGGGTCCCATAGAGGCCTGACATAATGAATCTAGGGCTTAAATGGAACCTGTCAGGTCATTTATGCCCCCCCAGCTATCTCTGTCTGTCCCTGCTACTTCATAGTACTATTCTAAGCATCCCTGGCTCATAATGTAATGTTAAAGGTGGAAAAAAAGCATTTATACACCTACATTTACTGAGGCAGTGACTACACCTTGGAGAATGTAAACACTCTGGAAGGTTAATAGTTAAAATTTCAGCTGAATTTTATAACATGCTGTATGGTCTTTGTGATGTCACGATCATGTGACTATAATAGGTCTAGCTAAGTCTTCATAGTACATAATGAATTTGCTAGCTTAGCTCCGCCCACTATGGTCACACGATTGATACATCCCACAGGTCCTTTAAAAGAGAAGTTAATAGTGAGTTAACTATTAACCTGCCAGAGTGACTACATACTCCACTGCCTCAGAAATTGTAAGTGTATAAATGCTTTTTTTTCTCCTTTAACACTACAGTATGAGCTTAGACAGGGATGATTAGAATAGTACTATGAAGCTGCAGGGACGGACAGTGATAGCTGGCGAGGGAATAAACTAGCTGACAGGTTCCCTTTCATGACATCTGTCAATACTCAACTGTCATTAACCCCTTCTATCACCCCCGATGGCATCGGGAAGAGCCGGCTAAAGCACCAGAAATTGGCGCTTCTAATGAATACGCCAATTTTTGAGCCGGCTGCTGTTCTGTAGCCTGGGGTTCCTAATAACCATAGGCCTCACCACTTCGAAAATACCTGCCCCCACCTGCCTGGTTGTACCATGATTGGCAATCAAAATACGGGCGAAGCCAACACATTTTTTTTTAATTATCTATTTAAATAATTTTTTTAAGAAATGGGCTCCCATTGGTTTTATGGTAATGTATGCTAATTTGTTCCTGCGGTTTTCATTCCCAGTAAAACCAATGTGTTTCACAGAAACGCTGTGCACACACATTGGTTTTGCAAGTGTCAAGAACTGTCAAATACCTGAGTTTTTGGTTTCGGATAGGAAAGAATTGACATGCTCTATTTTCCTGCGTTTTTGGTGCAGTCAATTGAAAAAACGCAGGAAAAACGCAGCATCAAAAACGCAGCAAAAACGCGCAAAAAACGCACACAAGATCATAGCACTTCTGTCTAGGACTCTAGGATCCTCAGGTTTTGCTGCGTTCAGGACTGCTCAAAAAACGTCCTGTGGGCACATACCCTAAGGGAGTCCTATATAAAAAATGTTAAACTTATTTATTTATTTTTACACCCCTATGACGGCAGGTTCGTTGCCAATGATAACCAATCACAGACGCCGACACAATGGGTGGGGTCGCAACAGCCAACCACATACGCTGTCACAGAGAGTGAACGTCTGTGATAGGCTGTTAGAGTAAGAGTGCAATGAATAAACATGAGCTTAATGAGCAGGAACCAGAAGTGGTGTAACAAGTTCGGGCCTTGGTAAGTATAATGCTTTATTCATAATTTTGCTTTCTTTTACAGCCCCCCTAGTCACCATTTTATAACTGTAAAGTTTGGGTCCCCATAGACTTATATGGGGTTCGGGCTTAAGTTTGGATTCAGTCCAGTCCCGACCCCAGACTTTAAAATAAAGTTAATCTGGATTCTTTTTCGCCCCGTCTCTATTTATGCGTACCTAAATATTTTGACAGTGTCAAATAAAAACTTGTCCTACAAGAAACCTTATACATTTACATTAACGGAAAAATCGAAAAGCCATGGCTCTTAGAATACATTAATAAAAATGTAAAAAAAGGATTGGGTCCAAAAGCTCCATCCTTACAGACATTATGCCAGAGACACATGAAGCATATAATTTCATGTATTGTTCTCTAGTGATTAGAATTCATTAATGTACTGTTGAATCCTGTGTTTGATTTTATCCTTACATTTAGAGTTACTTCTACAATGATGATATCTTTAACTTTAACTACGCTCAAGCCAAAGCTGCAGCTGGAAACTTCAAAGAGGCTGAGGAGGTGAGCGTCTGATTCTTCTTACCAATGCATACAGTATATTTCTTATTTTAATGACCCATAGAGCTTTTTGTGAGTGTAGAATAATTATTATTTACCTGATTATTTTTAAATCTTCACATTACAATGGTAAATATTAGTTAATGAAACCAACAGAGAGGGGGTTTTTCTGGGATTATAATACTGATCACTTTTTAGGATAACAATGTCAGGTCCATGAGGGCCCAACTCCCTGCAGCTTCGACAATCACTCAAGACAGATATAATTAATAATAAAATGTATTTTGCACTGCATAATTGATAAGAACAAATCACCGTAAGGGTGAGTGTCCACGATCAGGACTGGCAGCGTTTTGGACGCAGCGTATTTTTGCTTCATCCAAAACACTACATTGTTCAGTACAAGCACAATGGATGCAGTTATAGAAATCCCAAACCCGCTGTGCTGCTTTTAGGTGCTTCATACACTGAAATGTGGTGCAGCTTTTAGAGTCATAGCAAGACAATTTATTTGCAGAGATGCGAGTGTTCACAGTGGGAGAACACTGAGAAAATATGCTGCTCCCAGAATCCAGATTGTGGGCACAGACAGTGCGTTCTCCCGCAGAGAACACCAGCGTCTCTGTAAGGGTGCTTTCACATTACGATTTTTTTCCTGTCCGTGGGATCCTACTTTTTGTAGGATCCCACGGACAGGAACGGACACCACAGGAGGTGACCTATTCTGTGTACGGGTCCGTGATTATCACGGATCCGAACACTAAAAGCGCCGTGCGGAGTAATTTCACTTCCGCAATGTATATTTACATTGCGGAAGTGAAATTTAAGTAAAATCAAGTGTTAAAAATTTTTAAAAAATCAATCCTCACCTGTCTCGCGATCCAGCGCCGTCGGCGTCTAGCTCCGGATGCTGAAAGGACCTGGCTGGGCAGGGTTACCGTGGTATTCGGTCATTTGACTGTGACGTCAGGCCAGGTCCTGTACATCCAGAGATGCCGACAGCGGTGAATCGCTGGACAGGTGAGGATTGTTTTTTTTTTTAGTATTATTATTTTTAACACTTGATTTTACTTAAATTTCACTTCCGCAATGTATATGTACATTGCTTAAGTGAAATTAGCTGGAGAGGAGCAGTTTTATTGTACCGAGCATGCTCAGTACACTAAAATTGGGTCCGAGAAAGCATCCGATGTTTTGTGCTCCATAGGCCCCCATGTTATGGGCCACGGATCATGTTGGATCCGATTCGGTCAGATTTGATCCGCTGTGCCCAAAATCGGAGCAGGTACAGCAAAAAATCGTACCAAAACGGATCTGACAAAAATCAGATGTCACTAAGGCTACCGTCACACCTGGAGATATCGCCGGTGATTTCTATGGTGACGCTAAGGTGTGGCCTGTCGCCGGCGACATCGCCAAAGCGTCGCCTAATGTGACTGGGCGAGGGCGACACATCTGAGTGGTCGCCTGGTTTCACATCACAGCTCTGAAACCAGGCGACTATTCTGGGGCGATATGTGCTGATCGCCGTGTGTCGTGCGCCGTGACATCTCAAGAGCGATGTCAAGATCGACAGCACACATCGCCGGTAGGCATTTCTGGGCGTATTTACTACCTCTGCCGGTCTGCGTGGATTGGTGGCAGCTCGAGCGTTCCGATTGGTCGTCTTGTTCCACGGCGCCATATTTGATGATGTGTGCGTCCAAAGGTGTATTACCCAGGAGCGTACATGCTATAAAGTAGCGCATTGATGTGGCCTCTGTGTTTGTGGCTGTGTTCAATAGTGCAGAGATGTGCGACGGGCAAAAATGTGTGTTAACATCAACACAATTGTCATTACATGTCAACTAATGTCTGCATCAGAGTACTGTAGTGGCAGCCTTCCTGTTTAAAGTATATGACGCAAAAGCATACAGTGTATCCTGTGGCTTTTGCGCCTCTGGGCCCCCGTCAACATGTGACATCTCTCCCGTGCGTTCATTCGCCATAACGTTGTCAATCTTTTGGCGCCGCCTTCCTGGTGCTTTCCCTTCCTCTGCAGAATACTAAAATGGCGGCACCCAGGCGAGCTGCAGTGTGGGGGGAGCCTGAGCTCCTTATCCTTGTTGATCTATGTGACACCAGGGATTACTGGTGTCACAAGCAGCACACCCATCCACAAGCAGGCTGTCCTGCTGAAGGTGCAGAGGCGGCTGGAGAGGAGGTTGGGTGTTTTGCGCAGCCCAAAGCAGATCTGCAAAAAAATTGCAGATCTGAAATATAAGACGCCTGGACGCATCACCCGACTGCGTGACAGGATTGCCCAGATAAGTGGTGAGTATTTAGCATGACAACATACACATACCCTTCTGTGTAAAGAAAGACATATGAAGGCCATACAAACGTATGGTGACATAATGTCTGATTTATAGGGGTACATAAGCATTGGGGACATATGTACGGCACCTAAGGACAGGCCTTTATGGTGACACTGTATGGTGCCTGTGTGTGTTTTCCTCCATATACATGTATTTAATTATACATATTCTGTACACACACATGGACAAGGAAATGTTAGCTGAACAATACATATTTCCCACCTAACTGCTAACACAAAATATCTGTGCACACACATACTTGGTCAAGGCTCCAATAATCTCCTAACCAACAAAGCAAGAGTGATTTTATTAGCCAACGTAGTAGCACAACACACATTACATAAAAGCGCCATACGGATTCACTATACAATTACTCGACACGCGAGCGGTGTGTTTTGCCTTGTTGCCCACGCCAATGCCTATAGCAATAATCCGCGACACATCACACGAAGGCTGACTGAGCACCGAGCCAATACGCACATGCATGCTTACATTTTACGATGTGGCCCTGCGAACAAGGACACAGTAAAAATTGGTGTTTGTTTGCAACCAATCACACGTCTTCGAGGCGTCACACAACATAATGTTAACGCCTACCTCCGAGACGCGGGACAAAAGAACGCCCACATCGCTAATGTGGTTGCTCTGTGTGACGCGGAAGCGGCCACCACCGACTTGATCCCCCGTGGGACTTGGGCAACGCACAGGCAACTTCCGGCCAGGCTCATTGCCTAAGCGTCGGCTGAGTTGTCGCCTCGTGTAAATAGTCGACGGCGACGTTGGGTGACTGGCAAAAATGTGCGCGCGCACGTGCGTTGCCATAGAAATCGCCAGCGATATCTCCAGGTGTGACGGTACCCTAAGGGCAAATCCGATCCGTGCCCATAGGCCAATATGGGGGCCAAATCGGTTCCGTGGCTGTCCATTTTACATCGGACAGCCACGGATCCCAAAAAATCATAATGTGAAAGCACCCTAAGAGAAAACACACTGTGTCCACAACTCGGCATGTCCTGATTGTGGGCACTTACCCTAAGTGCCATTTAGAAGATTTCTTGGCAAAAAACAATAAAGGTAACCTGTTATGGTACCTTTACACGCCGCTACAGAAGGTTAGAAACCACCGGGTGTCGGAGACAATTGTAACTTGTACCTTCAAAACACTGCGAGGTAGCGGCGTGTAATTCAGGTTGTTGCCACCTGTTTCCCAGCCGTGCTCAAAAACAAGTAGGTATAAACCCTATGGTAGCGGCGTGTAATCGAGGAACAGGAAGGTATTTTCGTCACCTAGTGAACTCCCTGGGGCGTGACACAGCCTCCGGGATACCGCGCCCCATCAGCGATCATTGGTGGAAGCTCCTGCGTTACGATTGGTTGTCCCTGCATAGGGCGGCATATTTAAGGAGATGACCAGTCACACTACACAATTACAATAGCATCATGTATTAGCCAGCCTTCCTGCGCTGGCTGGCCAATCATGATGCTATTGCATTGTCCAATCAGCGTACGAGCGTCTCGTAATCCACAACTCTGGCACGCCTATGCGTTGTCCCTGCTGCCCTAGGTCCGCCCATATTCCCTTGTGGTAGCGGCGTGTAAATGAAGGAAGGTGCTCTACAGAAGGTAACCTACGGCACCCGTCGGTGCCTCCAGGGATAGAAACAACCTACTGTGGAGCACCTTGTAGCGGCGTGTAAATGCGGTATCAGGTACCGTTAGGAACCGTTGAAACGTGCTCGTGCACATGAGACACCTGGTGGTTTCTAACCTTCCGTAGCGGCGTGTAAAGGTACCTTTAGAACTATCCAGCCTCCCTCCTACCTAATCGATGTATATGGTCATGTTGTTCCCTGAAATATAACGTCATCCACACCTTTATTGATGCAATCTGCTGCTCCCATGTTCCTCTGCTTGACTGACATCTCACAGACTATACATAAACCAGTTAACTGTCAGCCCAGCAGGGGAAGGTGGGGCTGGGTGGGCAATAGACCCTGGGAAGGCAGATACTTGAGAAGTGCCTTGACACTCCCAGAGCACTTAAGTCTCATTGCTATATAAATAAATGGGAACCAGTCACCTTGAGAAACACTATTTACTTGCTGATTTAGAGATATCATGTCAGAAAATGCATTCAAACCGTTTTAGCTGTTTTAACTTGGGGAGCCAGAAAATGAACCTATATCCTCCTTTTGCCCAATTGCTTTCAGCCATCAGGAGATTGCAGGGAACAGTTGTGGCTGTAATCATGTCCCTGCAATTTGATTGTGAGCCTGCTTTGTAATGGTGGGTTTACACACACCAATTTATCTGTTCAATATCTGAACCAATCTCTGGTTGCAGTGAAATCATGGATACATTGCTCCATTTTGTGGCTGTGTACAACATGGAGCAATGTATCCATGATTTCACTGCAACCAGAGATTGGTTCAGAGATTGAACAGATAAATTGGTGTGTGTAAACCCACCATAATGTTTGTATGCAGCATGTGTTCACAGAGCAGGCTGACAATCAAATTGCCAAAGAGTGATTACAGCTGTGTCACTGTGTAGGATACACAGAGTTTAAAGGGAATCTGTCACCAGATTTCTGCTAAGTAATCTAATGGTGGGTTTACACAGACCAATTTCTGTGTCCAATATCTGAACAGATCTCTGGTTGCAGTGAAATCATGGACACATAGTTCCATTTTGTGGCTGTGTACAAATGGAGCAATGTGTCCATGATTTCACTGCAACCAGAGATCTGTTCAGATATTGGACACAGAAATTGGTGTGTGTAAACCCACCATAAGAGAAGCGTGATGTTGGAGAAAATAGCCTGATTCCAGTGATATGTCACTTACCAGGCTTGTGTTTTGCAGGTTCAATAAAAGCGGTGTTTTATTAGTGGAAGATTATCACTACAGGGAGTAGGAATCTCTGCCTCCTAGTCAACTGCTCTGTGTAACCCTGCCCCACCATTGATTATCAACTTCCTGCTAGCATACTGAGCACACAGAAATCTGACAATGGCGGCCGTCACACGCATCAATTTCTAGAACGATATCGCTTAAGTGATCTGCTTTTTGATCGCTTAAGCGATATCGTTTGTGCATCGCTGCGTGCAATCAAGCGATTTTACAATGTAAAATCACTTGATCGTTACATCGCAGATTGGTGAGCCGGAGCTCATGTCAAGCGATAAACGCTTGATCAATTTGCCTCATCGTGGTGTGTGACACCACGATGATCCATCTCCCAGCGGCAGAGCCTATGCTGGGAGATGGTATCTATGGTAAACGCGGCGCCTAGTAACCCGATGTGTACCATAGTTACCAGCGATCTCGCTGCTCCACATCACTGGTGAGTCTGCCTGTGTGACAGCTCACCAACGATGTGAGCGATATTGTTAGCGATCGCGCGTGCACGTGATCGCTAGCAATATCGCTAGCGATGTTGAAGCGTGTGACGGCCGCCAATCAGTAATGTGGGCGGAATCATACAGAGCTCCGTATTCCTAGATCTGCAGCAAAAAATACTGTGATTTTATCACAACTGTTGCACCTAGTAAACTAAGGCCCCTTTCACATCAGCGTTTTTGCTGAATTGCGGCAGATCTGGCAGATTTACCGCATCTAACGGTCACACTTGCAGCATGCCTCATTCATTCTCTATAGGGCTTCCAGGCAAGTGCGGTTTGCCGGATGCAGTAAATCTGCCGGGATCTGATGTAATTCAGCAAAAAAAAACACTGATGTAAAAGGAGCCTAAGGCTGGTTTCACATCACGATTTTCGGTACAATCGGATCCGAAATCGGACCCCATGTTCCCCTATGGGAATCGGATGGGATCGGATGTGCCACTATTGGCATCCGATTTTGGCACCATCCGATCCCATCCGATGTAATCACGGGCACAAAATCGTAGCCTGCTACAATTTTGTGTCCGTGACTCACATCGGACAGCATCGGATCACTGCTGATCCGAGGCTGTTCCGAGGGCCCACAACATGGGAGCCTATGGACATCGGATCTGAGTTCACCTCAGATCCGATGTCGGCTCCGTATCTCCCTGTATTTCCCTGCTCTGCTCCTCCATCTTCTTCCCTCTCCTATTCTATATGCTGTGCCCCTGCTATTCTATGTGTGTCCCCCGCTTCTCTATCCTCATCTATCCCTATCCTGTCCCCTGTCCTCTCCCTGGGTGTAAAAAATAAAAAAACTCCTCCGGGAGTATACATCACCTGTCACCGCTCCCACGCTGCACACGATCAGGGCTAAAGGACCTGTGATGATGTAAGAGTCACATGACCCGGTCAGCTGACGGGTCATGTGACCGGGTCTCTTACATCATCACAGGCTCTTCTGCCCTGATCGTGTGCAGCGTGGGAGCGGTGACAGGTGATGTATACTCCCGGAGGAGTTTTTTTATTTTTTTACACACAGGGAGAGGACAGGGGACAGGATAGGGATAGATGAGGATAGAGAAGAGGGGGCACAGCAAAGAATAGCGGGGGCACAGCATATAGAATAGGAGAGGGAAGAAGATGGAGGAGGCAGGAGTAGGGAGAGACAGGGGACCGCAGGATCCACACGGATCCTGCAGATCGGATGGCTATTTGCCATCCGATTGCAGGAATCCGTATGGATCCGTGCCTGTCCGTGGGATGCCCCTTCAAAGTCGGATCTCACGGACAGGCACAAAATCGTGATGTGAAACCAGCCTAAGTGATACATCACTGGAATCAGGATCCCTGCTCCTTTATCTTGCTAGAGTCTGATTACATTAAAGAACCAGCTAATCTGCTAGATTATCTTTAAATGCAGGTTATCCCTGTGTCTGCAGGAAAATAGTGTTTCTCAAAGGGCCAGGTTCCCTTTAAGCAGTGATTTTTCTCGAGTGCAATTGTTTTCAAAAGACTTTTGTCATTAGTGTCATTTTGACAGATTATTTTTAAAGGGAACCTATGACCAGGTTTTCCCATTATTACCTAAAGCTACCATCTTTAACACTTCTTTTACTGCAGTCCTGTAACTCGTGTATAGGTCCCCAACTCTCTCTGCATATTAAAAAAACACCTTTTATATTATCACCATACAGCAGAGTCTGGTCTGATGGGCATTACAGGTTTGTTCGGCATCTCCTCTATCCCCACAATCGACATTTTCCTGACTTGACTGATGTGGATAACGTGTTTTTTGTCATCCACACAGCACCATCAGTCTCGCTCCCCCGCAGTTTAAACACAGACCTGCTCAAATGTGCTTCACTCGGTCCTGCTGAGACCAGAGCAAAGTACGTTAATGCTTATGTGCAGCCTTTATCCATGGGTCATCATGTCTCTCTGTCCACTCCCAGCAAATGCAAGTTACAGTATTTTGCTCTGCTCTCAGCAGAGCATAACATAGCATACCTGTGCAGGTCTGTGCTTCAACTGCCCAGGAGCGAGACTTGAGGCATAATGTCGATGACTAGGATGTGACATCCTCATCAGTTAAGGCATGAGGATGAGGACCATTGTGTGGGGATAGAGGAGGCCAAACAAGACCTGCATTGCCCATAGGTCCGGACTGTGCTATATGGTGGAACTATAAACAGGTAGTCAATAGGTAATCACTGGTATTCACTACTCTCTTCTTGCGTCGTGTGGATGACACATCCTACATCATTCATAGTATCCTACATTGAACTCCTGTGCAGGTGCATTTCTCTCTGTCTTGCCAAGGGCAGAGCAAAGTGTTGCATTCATGTGCTTTTGGCCTTTCCATTCACATGTGCATTTCAGTACTTTGCTCTGCCCTGGGCAGGCCAGAGAGAAGGGAGAGTGATGGAGGAGACTGTGGATGACATAGGGAGCGTTATCCACACAAAGCAAGAGGATGGGGGGGGGCCGGATCAATACCAGCAATGCCCATTTCACCAGACCGCCTCATATGCGAGCATATTAAAAGCTGTTTTTTACACATTATACAGCCTTGGGACATTTATAAGAAATAGATGGCGGCCCGATTCTAAAGAATCGGGTATTCTAGCCTATGGTTAGCAGAGTATACTGGGGCTCAGTGGTTAGCAGACTATACAGCGGCTCAGTGGTTAGCAGAGTATACGGAGGCTCAGTGGCTCCTAGTCTGCTTCAGGGCAGAGTGCAGTGGTCAGGGGCAAGTGGGGTGGTCAGAGGCAGGTGCAGTGGTCAGGGCAGAGTGCAGTGGTCAGGGGCAGAGTGCAGTGGTCAGGGGCAGAGTGCAGTGGTCAGGGGCAGAGTGCAGTGGTCAGGGGCAGAGTGCAGTGGTCGGGGCAGAGTGCAGTGGTCAGGGGCCCCATGCAATTGCATCGGGAGCGCGGTGAAATTAATTGTGTGTATACAGGTGGGTCAGTGGGTAGCAGAGTATACAGGGGGCTCTGAGGGTAGCAGATTATACAGGCAGTTCTGTGGGTAGCAGAGTATACAGGCGGCTCTGTGAGTAGCAGAGTATACAGGCGGCTCTGTGGGTAGCAGAGTATACAGGCGGCTCTGTGGGTAGCAGAGTATAGAGGCGGCTCTGTGGGTAGCAGAATATAGAGGCGGCTCTGTGGGTAGCAGAGTATACAGGCGGCTCTGTGGGTAGCAAAGTATAGAGGCGGCTCTGTGGATAGCAGAGTATGATGTGGCGGGAGGCTGGAGGGGTGAGGAGAGGTGGCGCTGGAGGGGTGAGGAGAGGTGAGGCAGGAGGGGTGAGGAGACATGCGGCTGGAGGGGTGAGGAGAGGTGCGATGAAGGGGTGAGGAGAGGTGCGGGTGCAGGCGTCAGGAGAGGTGCGGCTGCAGGCGTCAGGAGAGGTGCGTCTAGAGGGGTGAGGAGAGGTGCAGCTGGAGGGGTGAGGAGAGGTGCGGTTGGAGGGGTGAAGAGAGGTGCGTTGGAGGGGTGAGGAGAGGTGCGGTTGGAGGGGTGAGGAGAGAGGAGGCTGGAGCGGCGACATCACCGTTCGGCACACCTCTCCTCCTCCAGGCTGCACACCAGCTGGCTCCGTATCTCCGGGGCAACTTGGCCTCCTGCTCGGCGTCCGGCACAGAGCTCACCCCCGGAGCCTCGGCCCAGTCCATGAGTGGAGGCCGGTCCGTGCGGCCGCCATTCCGTTGAGAGCCGTCAGCAGCCCCGGGTGCCGGAAGTGAGTGGGAGGAGCCTGCACCTATGAAACCGGCCGGAGCGAGCGCGAGGCACCCGGGAGACGATTTGTCATCTCCCGAAGTGGTGTGTGGCGGGCGGTAGACGAACAGCTAACGCCGGTCGTCTCCCACCCGTGATGTGTGTTTTAAGCAGTGTAGGGGCGGCCGTAAGTGTGGCGGGGCTGCCTGAGTCCCGCTCCGCTTAGGGCCAGCATGTTGGTCGACCCTGGACGGGTGTAGCGCTGTGGTGACGTCACTTTGGCGATGACAAAGTGACGTCACTTTGGCCATGACAAAGTGACGGAAGTGCTGGCTAAAGTGACGGAAGTGAGCCTTCGGGTTTTATATATTAGATATAGCAGTGCTATGGTATATGGCGGTACAATATAGCACATGTATAGCAGCACTATAGTATATGTCAATATATTACAGTATATGTACAGATGCACTATAGTATATGGTGGTATTTTATAGCACATGTATAGCAGCGCTATGGTATATGGCGGTACATTACAGTACATGTATAGCAGCGCTATGGTATATGGTGGTACATTACATTACATGCATAGCAGCACTATAGTATATGGCAGTATATTACAGTATATGTAGAGTTGCACTATAGTATATGGCAGTATATTACACTATATGTAGAGTTGCACTATAGTATATGGCGATACATTAGAGTACATGTATAGCAGCACTATGGTATATGGCAATACTCAGCTCCCTCCCCGCTCCTCCCCCCAAAAAATAAAAAAATCCTCAGTGAGGATACTCACCTGTCCACCAACTCGCTCCACCTCCGTCTTCTAGGTCCTACAGGCCTTTAGGACCCGTCGTTGCCTGGGAAACCGATCAGCTGATCGGTCACATGACCGCTAACTGCCAGGGGGGCAGGATGGTGACGGGGGGTGGAGTGGTGGCAGGATGGAGCGAGGAGGGCAGGATGGAGCAGGGGGGGCAGGATGGACCCGAGGGGGGACACAGGATGGAGCCGGAGGAGCAGGATGGAGCCGGAGGAGCAGGACAGTGGCGGAGGTGGGTGCAGGATGGAGCCGGCGGGGCAGGATGGAGCCAGCGGGGCAGGATGGAGGCGGCGGGGCAGGATGGTGCGAGCGGGGCAGGATGGAGCGAGCGGGGCAGGATGGAGCCGGCAGGGCAGGATGGAGCCGGCGAGGCAGGATGGAGGCGGCGGGGTAGGATGGAGGCAGCGGGGCAGGATGGAGCCAGGGGGGCAGGATGGAGCCAGGGGGGCAGGATGGAGCCGGGGGGGCAGGATAGAGCTGGTGGGGGAGGGGCAGGATGGAGCCGGTGGGGGGGGCAGGATGGAGCCGGCGGGGGGAACAGGATGAAGTGGGCGGGGGGGGGGCAGGATGGAGCCGGCGGGGGTAGGATGAAGCAGGCGGGGGGGCAGGATGGAGCCGGCGGGGGAGCAGGATGGAGCCGGCGGGGGGGGGGGCAGAATGGAGCTGGTGTGGGGGGGGCAGGATGGAGCCGGCGGGGGGGTAGGATGGATAGGATGGAGCGAGCGGGGTGGCAGGATCGAGCCGGCAGGGGGGGGCAGGATGGAGTCGGCGGGGGGCAGGATGGAGCCGGCGGAGGGGGCAGGATGGAGCTGGTGTGGGGGGGGCAGGCTGGGGGCGGGGGGGGGGTAGGATGGAGCGGGCGGGTGGGGGCAGGATGGAGCTGGTGGTGGGGGGGGGCAGGATGGAGCCGGCGGGGGGGTTAGGATGGAGGCGGCGGGGGGGGGCAGGATGGAGCCGGTGGCGGGGGGGGCAGGATGGAGTCGGCGGGGGGCAGGATGGAGCCGGCGGGGGGGGCAGGATGGAGCTGGTGTGGGGGGGCAGGATGGAGCGGGTGGGGGGGGCAGGATGGAGTCGGCGGGGGGGGCAGGATGGAGTGGCTGGTGGGGGGGGCAGGATGGAGCCGGCAGGGGTAGGATGAAGGGTGGGCGGGGGGGCATGATGGAGCCGGCGGGGAGAGGCAGGATGGAGCCGGTGGGGGGGTAGGATGGAGCCGGCGTGGTGGGGCAGGATGGAGCCGGCGGGGTACAGGATGGAGCCGGCGGGGGGGGGGGCAGGATGGAGCTGGTGTGGGGGGGGGCAGGATGGAGCCGGCAGGGAGGGTAGGATGGACAGGATCGAGCCGGCGGGGGGGCAGGATGGAGCCGGCGGGGGCAGGATGGAGCCGGCGGAGGGGGCAGGATGGAGATGGCGGTGGGGCAGGATGGAGCTGGTGTGGGGGGGCAGGATGGAGCGGGCGGGGGGGGATAGGATGGAGCGGGCGGTGGGGGCAGGATGGAGCTGGCGGGGGGGGTAGGATGGATAGGATGGAGCGGGCGGGGTGGGCAGGACGGTTCTGGTGTGGGGGGGGCAGGATGGAGCGGGCGGTTGGATGGAGCGGGTGGGGGGGCAGGATGGAGCCGGCGGGGAGAGTAGGATGGATAGGATGGAGCCGGCGGGGGGGGCAGGATGGAGCCGGGGTGGGAGGGGGGGCAGGATGGAGGCGAGGGGGGGGGCAGGATGGAGCCGACGGGGGGGGGGTGAAGGATGGAGTCGGCAGGGGAGAGTGGAATGGAGCCGTCGGGGGGGGTAGGATGGAGCGGCCGGGGGGGCAGGATGGAGCCGACGGGGGGGCAGGATGGAGTCGGCGGGGGGGCAGGATGGAGCTGGTGGGGGGGGGCAGGATGGAGCCGGCAGGGGTAGGATGAAGGGTGCGGGGGGGCAGGATGGAGCCGGCGGGGAGAGGCAGGATGGAGCGGGCGGGGGGGGGCAGGATGGAGCCGGTGGGGGGGTAGGATGGAGCGGGCGGGGGGCAGGATGGAGCGGGCGTGGGGGTAGGATAAAGCGGGCGGGGGGGCAGGATGGAGCCGGCCGGGGGGGCAGGATGGAGCCGGCGAGGTGGGGCAGGATGGAACAGGTGGGAGGGGGTTGGATGGAGCGGGCGGGGGGCAGGATGGAGCCGGCGGGGTGGGGCAGGATGGAGCCGGCGGGGGGGCAGGATGGAGCCGGCGGGGGGGGGGGGGCAGGATGGAGCTGGTGTGGGGGGGGCAGGATGGAGCCGGCAGGGGTAGGATGAAGGGTGCGGGGGGGGGCATGATGGAGCGGCGGGGAGAGGCAGGACGGAGCCGGTGGGGGGGTAGGATGGAGCCGGCGTGGTGGGGCAGGATGGAGCCAGCGGGGGGGCAGGATGGAGCCGGCGGGGGGGGGGGGGCAGGATGGAGCTGGTGTGGGGGGGGCAGGATGGAGCCGGCAGGGAGGGTAGGATGGACAGGATCGAGCCGGCGGGGGGGCGGGATGGAGCCGGCGGGGGCAAAATGGAGCCGGCGGAGGGGGCAGGATGGAGATGGCGGTGGGGCAGGATGGAGCTGGTGTGGGGGGGGCAGGATGGAGCGGGCGGGGGGGGATAGGATGGAGCGGGCGGTGGGGGCAGGATGGAGCTGGCGGGGGGGGGTAGGATGGATAGGATGGAGCGGGTGGGGTGGGCAGGACGGTTCTGGTGTGGGGGGGAAGGATGGAGCGGGCGGGGGGTTGGATGGAGCGGGTGGGGGGGCAGGATGGAGCCGGCGGGGTGAGGTAGGATGGATAGGATGGAGCGGGCAGGGGGGCAGGATGGAGCCGGCGGAGGGGGGCAGGATGGAGCCGGGGTGGGAGGGGGGGCAGGATGGAGGCGGGGGGGGCAGGATGGAGCGACGGGGGGGGGTGAAGGATGGAGTCGGCAGGGGAGAGTGGAATGGAGCCGTCGGGGGGGGTAGGATGGAGCGGCCGGGGGGCAGGATGGAGCCGACGGGGGGGCAGGATGGAGTCGGCGGTGGGGCAGGATGGAGCTGGTGGGGGGGGCAGGATGGAGACGGCGGGGGTAGGATGAAGCGTGCGGGGGGGGCAGGATGGAGCCGGCGGGGAGAGGCAGGATGGAGCGGGTGGGGTGGGCAGGACGGTTCTGGTGTGGGGGGGAAAGGATGGAGCGGGCGGGGGGTTGGATGGAGCGGGTGGGGGGGCAGGATGGAGCCGGCGGGGTGAGGTAGGATGGATAGGATGGAGCGGGCAGGGGGGCAGGATGGAGCCGGCGGAGGGGGGCAGGATGGAGCCGGGGTGGGAGGGGGGGCAGGATGGAGGCGAGGGGGGGGCAGGATGGAGCCGACGGGGGGGGGTGAAGGATGGAGTCGGCAGGGGAGAGTGGAATGGAGCCGTCGGGGGGGGGTAGGATGGAGCGGCCGGGGGGGCAGGATGGAGCCGACGGGGGGGCAGGATGGAGTCGGCGGGGGGGCAGGATGGAGCTGGTGGGGGGGGGCAGGATGGAGCCGGCAGGGGTAGGATGAAGCGTGCGGGGGGGGCAGGATGGAGCCGGCGGGGAGAGGCAGGATGGAGCGGGCGGGGGGGGGCAGGATGGAGCCGGTGGGGGGGTAGGATGGAGCGGGCGGGGGGCAGGATGGAGCTGGTGTGGGGGTAGGATAAAGCGGGCGGGGGGGGCAGGATGGAGCCGGCCGGGGGGGCAGGATGGAGCTGGTATGGGGGGGCAGGATGGATGCGGGGGCGTGGGGGGCAGGATGGAGCCGGCGGGGTGGGGCAGGATGGAACCGGTGGGAGGGGTTGGATGGAGCGGGCGGGGGGGCAGGATGGAGCCGGCGGGGTGGGGCAGGATGGAGCCGGCGGGGGGGCAGGATGGAGCCGGCGGGGGGGGCAGGATGGAGCTGTTGTGGGGGGGGCAGGATGGAGCCGGCGGGGGGCAGGATGGAGCCGGCGGAGGGGGCAGGATGGAGATGGCGGTGGGGCAGGATGGAGCTGGTGTGGGGGGGGGCAGGATGGAGCGAGCGGGGGGGGTAGGATGGAGCGGGCGGAGGGGGCAGGATGGAGCCGGCGGGGGGGTAGGATGGATAGGATGGAGCGGGCGGGGTGGGCAGGACGGTTCTGGTGTGGGGGCGGCAGGATGGAGCGGGGCGGGGGGTTGGATGGAGCGGGTGGAAGGGGGGCAGGGTGGAGCTGGTGTGGGGGGGGCAGGATGGAGCCGGCGGGGGGGGTAGGATGGACAGGATGGAGCTGGCGGGGGGGGCAGGATGAAGCCAGCGGGGGGAGGTAGGATGGATAGGATGGAGCGGGCAGGGGGGCAGGATGGAGCCGGCGGGGGGGGCAGGATGGAGCCGACGGGGGGGGGGAGAAGGATGGAGTCGGCAGGGGAGAGTGGAATGGAGCCGGCGAGGGGCAGGATGGTGCCGGCAGGGGGGCAGGATGGAGCTGGTGTGGGGGGGCAGGATGGAGGCAAGGGGGGGTGCAGGATGGAGCTGACGGGGGGGCAGGATGGAGCCGGCGGGGGGGTGTGGAATGGAGCCGAGGGGGGGGGCAGGATGGAGCCGGTGGGGGGGGGAGGATTGAGCCGGCGGGGGCAGGATGGTGGTGGCAGGGGGAGGGGCAGGATAGATGCGAGGATACTCACCCGTGTGCCAGCTCGCAGGACCTGTTTCCCAGGCAACCACAGGTCTTCAAGGCATGGAGCTAGAAGACGTAGATGGAGCTCGCTGGCGGATGGGTGAGTATCCTCTATGAGGCTGTTTTTATTCTTAGTAGAACCAAGCAGCGGGGGGGCAGGAGAAGCCGCCGGGGGACCGCAGGAGCAGGGGAGGCGCGGGGGGACCGCAGGAGCAGGGGAGGCGCGGGGGGGCCGCAGAAGTGGGGGAGGCGCAGGGGGCAGGGGAGCCGCAGGGGTGCATGAAAAGCCTCGGGGGGGCCGCAGGAGCGAGTAAGCCGCGGGGGTGCATGAAAAGACGCGGGGGGACGCAGGATCGGGGGAGCCGCGGGGGTGCATGAAAAGCCGCGGGGGGGCCGCAGGAGCGGGGGAGCCGCGGGGGTGCATGAAAAGGTGCGGGGGGGCCGCAGGAGTGGGGGAGCCGCGGGGGGGCAGGAAAAGCCGCGGAGGGGCAGGAAAAGCCCCGGGGGGGGCAGGAAAAGCCACGGGGGGGCCGCAGGAGCCGGGGAGCTGCGGGGGTGCATGAAAAGGCACGGGGGGGCCGCAGGAGCGGGGGAGCCGCGGGGGTGCATGAAAAGGTGCGGGGGGGCCACGGGGGTGCATGAAAAGACGCGGGGGGACGCAGGAGCGGGGGAGCCGCGGGGGTGCATGAAAAGCCGCGGGGTGCCGCAGGAGCGGGGGAGCCGCGGGGGTGCATGAAAAGGTGCGGGGGGCCGCAGGAGTGGGGGAGCGCGGGGGGGCAGGAAAAGGCACGGGGGGCCGCGGGGGTGTATGAAAAGCCGCGGGAGGCCGCAGGAGTGGGGGAGCCGCGGGGGGGCAGGAAAAGCCGCAGAGGGGCAGGAAAAGCCGCAGGGGGGCCGGATGAGCGGGGAGGCGCGGGGGCAGGAAAAGCCGCGGGGGGGCCGCAGGAGCGGGGGAGCCGCGGGGGGTCAGGAAAAGCAGCGGGTGGCCGCAGGAGCGGGGGATCCGCCGGGGGGGCCGCATGTGTGGTGGGTGGGAGACAACCGGCTGACGCCGGTCGACTTCCGACCGTGTGTGTGTTTTGGGCAGTGTAGGGGCGGCCGTAAGCGTGGCGGGGCTGCCTGAGTACCGCTCCGCTTACGGCCGCCATATTGGTCCACCCTGGACGGGTGTAGCTTTGTGGTGACGTCACTTAGCTGATGACAAAGTGACCGAAGTCGTGGCCAAAGTGTCGGAGGTGCCCTTGGGCTTTTATATATTAGATGCTGTTTTTAAACCCTTACTGGAGGTGGTAGCACTTTACAAGGGAAAAAACATGTGACACGCTCCTTTTAAAGTTGGTGGCCTTATTTTATTTTGGTAAACACTGCTGATAGATTCCCTTTAAATAGTAATAAGGAATAACATTGGAATAATGGTAAATTGCACTGCAACATATATTAGATAAAGTAGTCCATAACAATACCCAAAGGTAAAACTGATCCAAACTATACATCATGAAGGTGCGTCCACACCTCACACTTGTAGATCACTAGGGAAGTTGTACCTTATTTTGTATTGTATAATACTGCAGTGTGTGATACAAAATACCATACTTCACGGAATGGTACTTCGAGATGGACAATAGCTTTAGAATGGAGGAGGCGTCGGCCGGTTTCCTCAATACACTTAATTCCTTCACCATTACTTGGTCAGAGTGGATCCTATTTAATGTTGCCCGAAACTTCTGAGATCTGTTCTCCTGAACCTAGTTTTCCCAACGCTTAAAATATTGCATGAGCTGAATGCACCCGGGTGTGACATGGCTGGGCAACTGGGGTGGGACTCCCAGCCACTATTTACTAGACCCCACCACTCCTGCCTACATGGTATAATTTATCATATCCCATAATTCTGCTCTTTCTATTTTTCACTCTATCCCCTTTCTAAGATTTTTAACTCCTGGATGACCACTCGAACGAATGGAGGTCACTGAAGACTTCTATCGGATCCAGTAAAATAACTATGTTATTTTAAATTTTGATCTCCCTTTTGAGACGGATCTCTGTTTATATAGTTATGTGTTTAATTTTCTTAGCTACATACATCAAGTCTCGTTCAAAAGACTTAGCTATAAAATACGATGATTAATAGAAAAAAAGACAATGTGAGAATGTAATATCTGATTTCTAATATGCAATCCGTAAAAAAACGGATTAATGTTTGTATTGTTTGGAAATACTACTTTTTTTTAATAAAACAAATTTAACAAAATACTGTACTTCCATAAAGTGTTCAGTATATTATTTATGTCATTTTTGATAATTTTCATTTTAGGTATTTTTACTAATTCAGAGTGAGAAGATTAAGAATGATTATGTTTACCTGAGCTGGCTTGCCCGATGTTGTGAGTACACTTATACAGGGAAAGGGTTCTTTCATAAAAACAGCCCGGAGTGTATTCCCTATTAATCAAGGAAAATCCTGGCACTCCACTGTGGAGGACATACAGTACATTCTTCCTATTTTTATTAAGGCATCTCAGTCCACAATCTAAAGGCCACTTCACACACACAGATATCTGAGTCCAATATCTGAACAGATCTCTGGTTGCAGTGAAATCATGGATACATTGCTCCATGTTGTACACAGCCACAAAATGGAGCAATGTATCCATGATTTCACTGCAACCAGAGATCTGTTCAGATATTGGACTCAGATATCTGTGAGTGTTAAGTGGCCTTAAGACTTTTGACAAAATCAATTACATAGAATCAAACTGTAAAGAATAAGACTGACAGTAATATTGCTGCGGAAAGTGCAGCTTCTGTCACTAGGTGCTGGTGCTAGACATTGCATTACTCCTTGCGCCTTCTGCCTTAATCGTCCGTTTTGTCAGACGATAGTCCTAGATTGTGGACTGAAATTTCACATGTTCTTGTTTTGGACTGCACAAAACTAAAGACAATCATTGAATACTTTATAGAACGGAGCCCTACGATGTCTTTCAAGAGCCAAGAGAACCATGTCCACAATGACAAAAATTCTGTATTAAGGCATCTATTCATCATAGGTATTGTCCCCAAACTCAAGGCTTGTTCTGTATAAAGCAAATCAGGGATTGGCTAACAATCAGCATTCATAAGGATACTAGTCATCTATGTATTACATGGAAGGAGATTCCACTGAGGTGAAAATAAAAGGCAATATTGCATGAGATTTCAATCTCAAAAGAAATTGTATTAATTAGATAAAACACTTTTACAGGGTGTCTGTCAGCATAGAATGAATGTTCAAACCAAGTACAGGTGTTCAGTGCACCCTTAACTAGATTAAATATTAAAAGAGATTTTCCACTACTAATGTGACCCCCATTCTTTTGTCCTACCTATTCCTAATTAACACTTTCCTAATATACTTCTGCTATCTACCCTGCTCCTGTAATCTTATCTTTAAGGGGCTTGGAAATACATTGCTTGTTGTTCAGGCTTTGACCAGAATCGGACCAGCTGAGCAGGGCATATCCCTATTGGGGGCTAAGAGGTGAGTAACGTGTGATCTGGACATTTGTGTCCAGACTGCTATAACTCACCAAGAGGCAGCCCTACCCCACCAGTGATGTGCTCTGCTCACTTGGTCTAATTTCCATATTTACAAGCCTCAGAGAGATAAGATTACAGGAGCAGGGTAGGCAGCAGACGTTTATTGGGAAATGTTCGTTAGAAAGAGATAGAACAAAAGAAAAGGGGCCACATTAGTAGTGGAAAACCAATTTAAGAGCACCTTAAAGATTGAAGTATTGCACGTCAATTGTAAGGTCCCCATATACATTAGAGCAAAGTTGTACCAAATGGACAATTTCAACCAAATGGATCATTCTTCATTTGGTACTTTACATGACGTGCAATCGACTTTTGTGGAATCAATGTTTGTAGTTGTCCGAAGGATCTATCAGGCATGTCTGATGTTTTTGTACACATATATAATTTATGGCATAATGTGTATAAGCTGATCATCTGGAAAATGAAAAATGTTATTTTCTTTATTCCGATCGATTATTGGAACTTTTTTGTTTTCGATACATCGAAAATGTATGGCATCATGTGAAAGCTATTTGTACAGTGTAACTGGACTTGTGTATTTGTGCATGGACGTTTTGTATGCTCAATCTTTTATCCTTTGATTTTCCGTCTGTAATGAAGCCTATTCTCTGGGCCTTTTTCACAAAGAGGAGCACACCGCTTATTCAATTGGACCCATATTACAACTTCCTCTACCACATGTATTACTTGAGTCAGGGACTGGGACACATTTCTTGTGTAATTTACAACACTAAAATGGTGTAAATTATTATACATATTTTGGACGACATCAATACTCTGTTCCACCCAAACTCTGTCCACTTTGGCAGAGGTGGTCAGGGCTGTCATAAAAACGCCAAAAGTCGCAAAAAATGTTGCAAAACGTCAAGTTGTGCAAAATGTTTACAACATTTCATGGTGTTTTACTCCAGAAACCTGGCGAAAACATGTTAATGAAATGCATATATTTCAATGAGGAGAGCACCATAGACTTCAATAATTCATTCTATACATGTTCACCGATCAACCAGTAAAACACATCCGGAGAAGCATTTAAATTGTAAACAAGAAAGGAGGATGTGCATAACACTGGGATCTAATTTAAAAAAATCCAAGTTTTCTTAGTCAAACCATTCACATACACTATACAAAGGAACACAGGTAGTTGTGATTAAAAACAATGAAAAAGCCTCAGCTTTGATGGTGGGTTTACACACACCAATTTATCTGTTCAATATCTGAACCAATCTCTGGTTGCAGTGAAATCATGGATACATTGCTCCATGTTGTACACAGCCACAAAATGGAGCAATGTATCCATGATTTCACTGCAACAGAGATTGGTTCAGATATTGAACAGATAAATTGGTGTGTGTAAACCCACCATAACAGCCCTACACACCAGCTGCAATGTTAAAGCTGAGGCTTTTTTCATTGTTTTTAATCATGACTACCTGTGTTCCTTTGTATAGTGTTTGTGAATGATTTGACTAAGAAAATTTGGATTTTTTGAAATTAGATCCCAGTTTTATGCACATCCTCCTTCCTTATTTACAATATTAATGAAATGCAGCATTCCAAAACATGACAGGATGGATGGAAAATAATATTTTTAGTACATTTTTATTTCTCAATTTTCATTTTTAAGATATCGTGAACAAGAAACCAAAACTGGCATGGGAACTGTATTTGAAAATGGAAACATCTGGGGAATCCTTCAGCCTCCTGCAGCTTATTGCCAATGATTGTTACAAAGTAAGAAACTCTTCCTTATTGAGCAGTGGTTTATCTTGAATTATGGCACAATAAAAGCATTGCCAAGCTGTGTATTGTCAAGTATATGTGAGGGAACCGTATGTTAAACTGACTGAGGCTACATTCACACTGCAATGCAAGCTCACGTCAGTGGCTTCCATCAGGACTTACATCTGAAGCCTTGGAAAATGAGATTCAGGTGTATGCGCTGGTGGGATCATTGACTGTAAAGATGGAGACGGAATCACTGTGCGTCCTGTCAGACATCATTTTGTCCATATCTTCCTATTCGAGGCAGGCTCCAAGACATGGTCTAATTCATACAAAGTATATGATCTTACACTAATTTTTGGGCTTGCGGCAGGGTTCACAATAGAAAGAGTGCCATTTGACTTTCAGAACGCAAATTGTGCTGGAATGTTTTTTCTGTCACCATATCATATTTTCAGAGCCCCTGAGCTAGCAGTACAGCATAAATCCCCCAAAAGTGACCCTATGATGAATACTACATTCCTTCAAGAATTCATCTAGGGGTGTAATGAGCATTTTTACCTCGCAGATATTTCAGGCTTCTTTACCATTGAGCTGTGAAGATGAAAAATTACATTTCATGGTTTCATAGTTTTAGGGTTGAAGGTACACTAAGTCCATGTAGTTCAACCCATAGCCTAACATGTTGATCCAGAGGAAGGCAAAAAAAAAAAGCATGGGACAAACACCATAATGGGGAAAATAAGGGTATGTGCACATCTGACGTTTCTGCATCTTTGCAGACCGGCCGGGAACCGGTGGAGAATTGCAGAAACTGAGTTTTTGGCAGTGTTCCTCGTTTTGTTAGCGTTTTGCTAACGATTTGCGATCGGGTTATTAGCATTTGTACAGCGTGTTCTTGGCGATTTCCTGGCGTTTTTCTTAGCGATTCCCAGACTGGTTTTTGGTGTACTTGTAAGCTAGATCCGCTGGAAAAACGCTAAAAAGAAGTCACTTGCTCTATCTTTGAAAACCGGTGGAAAACCAGTGGAAAAAGTGGAAAGGAGAAGAAAAAAAACGTTGTAATGTACACAGCGTTTTCTAAAAGCCATTGACTAGCATGTTAATCCAACCGGTGGCTAGGATTAACATAAATTAACATAAAACTCAGCGGAAACCGCCGACGGAAAACGCTAAAAAACAGCCCACAAAACTACTGATGTGCACATACCCTAATTCCTCCCCAACTCCATATAGCAATCAGACTATCAGACTAGTTCCCTGGATCAACGCCCAATCACAGAATCTAGTATTCTTAACCTGTAGTATATTTGTTAAAACATTGTGTGGATTTAACTCAAAATGTTTTATTTTTACAAAAATGAATTAAAAAAATAACCCAGAATTTAATACACAATTTCTCACCTGTATGTGCAGTTTTACACTACAATGTGGTCACATCGCGTGCTCAGAAAGAAAGGAAGCACTACTTGGCCTTTGGAGTGCACATTTTTCTGAAATAATTTTCGGATGCCATGGTGCATTTGCAGAGCCCCAAAACACCAATATTGTAAAAAAAATTCTGCTAAATGTGCCCCTCAAGGTATTCAAGGACATTATGAGCAATTTGACTCTCTAGGTGTTTTCCATATAGTAATGTGCAGTGGATTTTGCAGAGTAAAAATTGTCATTTTTACCTATTAATGTACCTTTACACGCCGCCACTGCGTGGTAGCAACTGCCTGGCAATGGGGATTTCTGTGCCTGTTGCCTTGAAATTGCTACAAAATGGCGGTGTGTAAATTGGGAAAGTGATCGGGTGTCTCGCTGTTGCTTAGGATACCTGTTTCCGAGCCGTGTTCAAAAATCCAAGGCAACACAAAGCCACTATTGCCATGGTAGTGGCGTCTAAACGGGGCACAGGGATGGAATCACCGTTGTCTAGTGAATTCTCAGGGGCGTGACACAGCCATCATTGGTGGGGTCTACTATGTTACAATTGGCTGTCCCTTCACAGGGCGCCATCTTGGATGAGCTGTCACTTCAGCACTAGACGCATCTGACCCGTCTGAACAATTCACTACATAAGTGCAATTACGCGGCCACTCAATTGCGCATCCAAATGTAGTGTGCTTGTTCTGATGATATACTGTGCACATTCTCGTGCCACACATGATAGTGAATAAATGGCCCTACACAGCGCACATGGCTTCCATACATAACGCCCTGCAATGCGTGATTTTTGGTGGCACAGAAGTGTTTACTTGGCGTCTTCCATTGCTCGTACGGCGACTTTGTTGTTTAGAATGTTGTTAAGCGCCGCAAGTGGCCGTTCTGACGTCATGACGCTTCTTTCACTTTCTCTCTGCCTGCAAGGTGCCTGGTCCTCCCCTGCACATAGCAGCAGAGTCATGGCTGCCGCACAGCGCGCTGCAACGTGGGGTATGGCGGAGCTCTTGGTCCTCATAGACCATTGTGACCGCCACGACTACTGGTGCCACCATCACCACCGGCACCCACGGCTGCGCAAACGCAGGCGGATCCAGCAGGTCCTGCTCCACAAACTGGGGGTGGAGAGGACCTGCAAAATGATCCAAAAGAAAATAGCAGATCTCAAACACAAAACCCCAGGCCGCATTGTGGACATCCGTGCCAGGATTGCCAGGCTGCGTGGTGAGTATGTTTTGATGGCAAACACACACCTTCACACATACATGTACCAAACATCACACAAATGTATGTTTATTGGGCCACATAACAAAATGTGTATTTAGCCACCATGTTGATATGTCAACAATGTGCATTGCCTTGTTGATTACCCACAAACATGAACATGTACTAAACAGTCATGTGGTCCACAAATGGTGACGCCTACACTCAGCCTTGACCTCACTAGATTTGCCCTAAAGGTGTGTCCAGAGTGGAAATGTGACAAGGAGATATCAGTACCATGTGGATCACACACATGACACACTGCCCCACAGATGTGTCACCTGACACACGGAACAATGTAGCCACACAATGATGTAATAACTGGACACACACTACTACATGTACACTAGGTGTACACAGCCATGGTGCAAACACCAGTGGCTTACTGGCATTTCTAAAATCAAGCACACAAGCACCTACCATGTCAAGGCCGGTTTGGCGACAAACAAACATATCTTGCCACTGTAGTTGGACTCCTGTCACTAACCATAGTGTGCCCTACCCACACTACATACCTACCACATTACCTTGTACCCTATTCATGCTGGAACTACATAGCACAACACACACAAGTTATTCTCCTTATGATGTGTTCCTTTGTAGTGAAAGCTCTGTGATTGTGTTTTTAGATACAGATGAGGATGAATCTGCGTCAGGAGAGGGGCCCCAGTCCCCACTGGCACCTGGCCCAGCTACACCACCGGCCCACGATGGCACATCCACACCATCTCCACCTGGGAATGCACCTGACCAGGGCCGAGGATCATCACATGCCCTCACCTGCAGGGCCTGAAGATGTGGCTCCTTTAAGGCCAGGCCCCCTTGTGCCACCCAGCCCCATCCTGTGGCCACACCCCCCAGCCCTGGAGTAACACCACCACCCACTGTCTCCAGCTCAGTGCCGAGCCCTGGGGTGGCCATGTCCCCTCAGCCTCCAATGGAGGCAGGCTTTGTTGCCTATGGTGGTAAGTGTGCTTTTTGTTGCATACGGCCTTCACACTGTAATTAGTGTTGTGTTGTCTGTCCATCACTATTTGCTCACTGTGTCATTATTTTATGTTCAACTATTTGTGCAGACGGAGAACGTGCACAAGCTGCAGGATGGAGTGTGAGCCCATCGCCATCACCCCCTCATGGGCACGATGATGGGGAGGAACAGCGTAAGTACAATCATTTTGTGTGAGTTCAATAACCATCGCTAGCTACTGTTGCAAACTAATGTGTTGTTCATTTTCAATACAGGTGTCTCTACTATTGAGGAGGTCATTTTGGCACACCAGGAGGTGGCCCTACACTTAAACACAGCACACTAACGTGGGCAGCAAGAACTTGCCCGGTTGGGTGCCATGCTCGCCGCCCTCCAGCGAGCACATGGCGGCATGGACTAAAACCCATCCGCCCATCATGAATATTGGGCTAAGATGCCCATAAAAACTTTTGTCCATGTTGGAGTTTTCATTACCCATGTTGCCCAGTTGGCATATTTTCTGTTTGTAGGCCCCGTTGGCCTCTTTTCTTATATAGTGTCCCACATTGGGACCGTGGAGAGTGTGTTGTGCCTACACCTAAATAAACCCAGCATTGTGTTGTGTTTGGCCACTGTGTGGCACACAGGGTGTTGGTGAATAAATTGTTTTTGTAACATTTCTGTGTGGTCCTTGCTGACAACACACACGTTTGGCTGAGACTCTGAAAATTGGCCTAACAGTCTGAGACATATTTTGATACCTGCTTGATGTTGGTACATATGTAACCAGTCCACATCGTGTCCCAGCACTCCTGCCATTGGCCACAATGTGGGCTCAATGTACCCAGTATGTTCCACACATCCATATGCCAACTGCACACACTTTTGTTTTTAACACAGATAAGGACATTTTGAATTTCAAATCAAATTTATTATTGGCTTTTCCAATTTTTTGGCCCAACATAAATACATTTTCAAAGGTCAAATCGGCCATAATTGTGGCCTTGAAAAATCCAAAACATAAAAAAAATGGAAATAAAATGGCTCTAGCCAGTCCATTAGGGCAACATAGTTCATTAGCTAGTAGTGTCCGCTCTCCTCATCATCCTCTGGTGGATCCGACAATGGCTCCTCCCCCACCCTCTCACGGTAGACCCACCCTCCCTGAGAGGGTGCTTGTCTTCTTGAAGATCTACTTTGGGGAGGTGGAGTATCCGGAGGTTGGGTCCTCCTCACCCTGCGTTGGGCGGGCGCAGTGGGCCAAGGGGTGGTCTTTAGGGGGAACGTCATCAGGGCCCCCCATCACAGGGACCCATCTACGCCCCCCTCCAGGACACGAAACATGGCCCGCTCCGCGATGTTTCGCTGCTCTGGCTTCATCCCGGCCAGCATTTCGCTGGCGACATACCCGAAACCAGAGCCAGGTGTTCTCTCTCAGTCAAGCAGGACCTGTTTTGCCCAGGTACCCAGCTCCGTATTAGGTAGGGCAGGTGGTCTTCTACGTCGAATTGCAGAGCTGGGCCCTGGGCCCGACCCCCCACCACTGGTTCCGGGCACTGGCTCTCCCGCAGATGTTGAAGGGAGAGCCTCGCCAGCTGCTCACTCGTCTTCACTGGAGCCAGGCAGCTGAGGCGCCTGCAAAAGAAAGAAGAAAAAAACAAAATCAAAACCATGAACCACTATCATTGATGTCAATCGCCAAAAACCATACCCCAGCAAGCCCACCACACAACAGATCATGTCCCAAAGCACGGAAACAAAGAACAGGAGAGAGCTTCAAATGTGTGACGTATACTCACCTGCGCCAGCAAACAATCTAGGAAAATAAGAAAACAATCGCACACACAAAAAACAGAAGGGTATGTGCCCACAGGAGCTTTATGCTGCCTTTTCCCAGCTGGTTGGCCATGCTGCGCAGCCTTACCTATTCACTAATTAAAGTAACTTGTAACTGCATTTTACATACAGTCAATGGGCCAAAGGCATGAAACATGGCTGTGTTCCATTGTTCCTTTATTTAAATTTGGCCTTATTTTACACAAACAAACCTGAAAATAAGAAAATACCACCCCCAAATCAAAAACACACCTAGCTAGTGTAGTGTGAAGGACTGTGTGATCCTCCGGTTTAGGTAAGTCACGGAATCTGTTAAAATCCCCCTGTAGGCACATACCCCAAAAAAACATATCTACACCCCAGATAAATTCAAAGATAACACCAATGGACAAGTGTGCATAGGAAATGCATGCAGCCAATCACACCTTTGTAGCGAACATGGTGGCCCCCCCACACACACCAACACAATTACCCACCTCCTGCGGCGGAGAGGTTTCTTGGGCTGGGCCACAGAGGACTCGCGCCGGCGCAGGCTGCTCTGCGTTCCATATGGGCCCTCTTAGCCCAGGGTGAAGGTGAGGAGGTCATAAAATCACAAAGTGGGCTTTGCGACCTCCTCAGCTCCAGCCCGGACCGTGCCTCTGTGTATTGCTTGTGGACCCGCTGGAACGCGGAGCGCAGGCCTTTGATTTTATCATAAATTTAGCGCGCGTCCCACCTCTTGTTGGGCTGGAGGCGTTTCGCCAGCTCAACAAGAGGCTTGTAGGCCGCAGCCCGCGCTGCCGCGTCATGGTACTCAGGCAGCGCCGTCCGCCACAGGCATTCGTGCTCCTGATACAGGGCGAGGAGTTGAGTCACAAATTCCGGATACCCAGCCATCTGTGAAAAATTACAACAAATGAACATTCATGGCCAACACATGCCCAGCATACATTAAACAATACTGAGTATCGATATCCCCTCTGGTTGCACGGAAATAACGTGTGTATCATGTATTTTGGCATGTGGGACACCCTTGCTGAAGGAGGCATCAGTAAGCTGTGATTTGAATGTATGTATGGCTATGTTATAATCAAATGTTATAAATATCAGAAAGGCCCTAGATCATTTTGAAAAACACACCTCCGACACTGAAGTAGCACACCACAACAACGTTATGAATTGCCCATAAACATGGCTACATAACTAATTGACAATGTGTGGTGCAGATAGGTTTGATTGTTAAACACTATTATCAACACACTAAATACACTTCGACATGGTGCTCCCTGAACTGACTTACAATGCGCCTAAGCATGGCAAAAAAATACCAATGTGAGTACACTTACTGTCGTTCCAACAGAGAAAGGAATCGTAGACACCACTAGCTCAATGCACATTCCCATCTGGACAGGGGCTAGCCGACAACACGGGAAATTTATCCTGACCCTGACCAATCGTCAGGCACCAATTAGGCACATTACTTTGCAACACCTGTGAACACCCATCCGCCTGCTGAGTAGGTGACGACAAAGCGTCGTGATTGGTTGATTCACAGTGAAAATGAGCTCACGCCGGATGGGCGACACGCTTGCTGCCCAGAGTCATTAAGTAAGTATTTGTGTGCAGACAGGGATGTAGCAGCGTGTAGAGGCAGTACGCCAAATTGCCTTTGATAACGCAATAGGGTACTGTATGTGACGCACATGTGTTGTCAGTTTAGTTAAAAAAAATATTTTGACTAGCACGATGGTGTGTTTTGCAAAGCATGTTGTTCCCCTACATTGGAACATTGTAGGTTTTGAAGTAATGTGTTTGTTTCCATTTGCCATACAGGATCGTGGCTGCAGGATGCTTGAGTGTTTGTTTGCAGAGATAGACAATTTAGCGGAAAGATCATACTGTTTGGGGGCACCACACACTGGGACCTTCATGGCTAGGATCAGGCATGGATTGAGGCTTGTGCCAGCACAGAATGTGTAGATGTGGAGATCCCCACTTGCAAACACATGTGGCCCTGCACCACTACATGATGAATCATGTATACTCTTCTTCGTGGCATCTGCGATTACTCACCCACAAAGGCTGTGGTACGTTTTTACTTACAGACTGTAGAAGTGTAAATATATGGCATACTACATTGTTGTTATGACATGTATAGACGTGCTTTGTGGTGACATATGTACATTTTTAACACAGATATGGCCTGATGCTTAACAATTTTCACGTCTACAAAGTGTTCAAGGATGGACGGGGCTGATCAGTGAGCATGTTTCCTTTGTTTTAGGCCCACTGTGCTTGATGGGCTTGCAATGGTAAAAAGGATGTGTGTGCTGTCCACATGACTGTTTGTATATGCTTTTCCCTAGTGGCCAGTCTAAGTATTGTGAGGCTTACTTTATATGCAAACATGTGACCATATTGCTAAATTTACTAATGATATCTGTTTATCATATACAGGTGCTGATACGTGACATGATGTTTGACCCTGATGGAGATGTGATCGTGGCTCTTGCCATGGTGGAAGAGCAATTGTGGATGGAGGATAGATATAAAAGGTTGTTGCGTCGCAGCCAACGCCGTGTGTGGAGTCGGGATTGGCTTCGCCGCCGGGACACCCGGAGCCACATGCAGCTGTTGCGTTAGCTGGAGGATAATAATGAGCATGATTTCAGAAACTACCTCCGTATGTCCAAGGACTCTTTCACCTTCCTTTTGGATCGCGTTGGGCCACTGATAGCCCGTCAGGACACTGTCATGTGTCGATCAGTATCAGCTGTACAGCGTGTTCTTGGCAATTTCCTGGCGTTTTTCTTAGCGATTCCCAGACTGGTTTTTGGTGCACTTGTTTTTTTTTTTTTTTTTAAACCATTAGTTTTTATTGAATTTCAGATAGGCAAAAAAAAAAAAAAATACACAGAAACAGAGTTCAGAACCATAGTCTAAACAGATTACAAATTAACCACAAAAGGAAAGTAAAAGAGGTGGGGTAAAAGAGAGAGGAAGGGAAAAGAGTAATTAGCTCAACATCCATGATGAAATCAGATGATTTAGCATTGTAAACAATCAGACGATATTGTACTGTAGCTAGAGGATATCCAGGGGTCCCACCACGTCAGGACCTTCAGTTTACGTGACCGAGTTTGGGAGAGCAGCACTTCATGAGAACAATGCTGATTTAATCTATTGACCATTTCTGACAAGGTAGGTAGGGCAGATGACTTCCAATGACCTGCGATTGTCATGCGAGCCGCAATAAGGGCATTCGAGAGTATAGGGCGGAGGATAGTCGGAAAAGTATCAAGATCTATACCCAACAGTGCTAATTGGGCATTGAGAACTAGAGGCAAACCAGTCAGGGAGGTTAGTAAAGTTTCGACCTCTTGCCAAAATGCATGCAACTTCGGACAATCCCACCAGATATGAGAATCTGAACCTAGGGCTGTGCATCCCCTCCAACAGTTAGATGAGGAAGATAATCTAGGAGATTTAAATTTAGCCAACCTTGCTGGGGTGAGATACCATCCCAGCGAAATTTTTTTGGCCTGTTCTAGATGATTTACACATGCCGAATAACGGGCAGCATGTCCTGAAGCGGCCTGCCACCAAGGAGGCTTCAAAATTAAGTCTAGACTCCCATCTCACCATATAAGGAAGTTTAGTTGTGGACCGCAAATCCAAGATAGCCTTATAGATAATGGACACTCCCTGAGCCGATGGCCCCTGTTGTTTAAAAAGGGACTGGAGGGAAAAATTTATTGTAGTGAGGTCACAGACAGGGATAGGGTTCGAATGTAAGAAGTGCCTGAGTCGGAAGTGGGCAAAGAAGGCTGCTGGGGGGAGTGAGAATTTGGCTGACAAGGCATCAAACGACTCCAGCCGCCCCTGACTCATGAGTTCTCCCAGTAGGGCAACACCTTGCTGCTTCCACGCTTGCAGGGAGAAGTCGCCCATTCGCGCCTCCACCGCTCCCAGCGTAACATATTTATAAAGGAAGGGCAGATGTGTCCTGGCCACAAGCGCCCAGACCTTAAGTACCGTCAGCATTGATCGCAGGAGCCCAGGTGAGGGTGAGCTAGAGAGAAGAAACATTTCTAGCAGAAGCCGAACAGAGTGTCGAGGGGAGAGCCAGGACTCAATCTGTAACCAATGAGATGGGGGGGAACCAGCCCACCATATTTTAGCTATATCCAGTGTCACAGCTGTGTAATATGCCGCTACGTCCGGTACTCCCAAGCCACCCCGCGCATATGGAAGTGTCATGGTGGAGAGTGCCACTCTATGGGGTTTCCCACTCCAGATAAAGCCACCTAAAGCTGTTTGGAAAAGGTTAAGATATTTGCGGGGGAATGGCAGGGGAACGCAGCGCAAAAGATAAAGAATTTTTGGAAGGATCATCATCTTGGTCAGATGAATCCTGGCTATCCACGAAAGCTGATGGGTGGAGTATTGTGCAAGAGTCGTTCTAATAGAGGATAGAAGAGAGTCACAATTAACTTGGACTATGCGAGATAGGTTTGTGATGTGAATGCCCAGATAGCGGAACCCTCTATGCGCCCAGGTGAATTGGAAAAGGGAGCGGAGAGAGCTCAGCTCAGGTACAGGAATGTTTACTGGGAAAATAGATGATTTGGATAAGTTTAATTTATAGAACGAGGCTTTGGAGAAGTCCTCCAACAACGCAACTATTGCGGGGATAGAGGATGAGGGCTTGGTGCATGTGAAAAGAACATCATCCGCATAGAGCGATATTCGATGTTCTATCGGGCCTATCTGCACTCCTGAAATGCGAGGGTGGGTGCGTGCTATGGCGGCCAAGGGTTCCATCACTAATGCAAAGATCAAAGGGGAGAGGGGACAACCCTGGCGGGTTCCGTTTGTGATCCGGAAGGGGTTGGAGGAAAAGCCCCCCGCCTTCACGGTCGCACTAGGTGCTGAATAAAGAGTCAGAATTGCCGACTTGATGTTGCCTGTAAAGGCAAACTTGTCTAGAACCCCCGCCAGGTACCCCCAGTGCACCCTGTCAAACGCTTTCTCTGCGTCTAGAGACAAGAGCGCACTAGGGGTCCCTCTCCCCTCCAAAACATCCAGAATGTCAACAACCCGTCTGGTGGCGTCCCTCGCCTGTCTATGTGGAACGAAACCAACTTGGTCCAATCCAATCAAAGACGGCAGCACCAACTTAATACGTTCAGCTAACATTTTAGAGTAAATTTTCAGATCGCAATTAAGAAGTGCGATAGGCCTGTAACTACTGGTATCTGTGAGGGGTTTGTCTGGCTTAGGGATCGTGGATATTGATGCCAGCAGTCCCTCCGGCTTAATCACCCCCTCCCTCTGCCAAAATTGAAAAGGGTGAGAAGATGTGGGGCTAAGAGGGTGGCAAAGGTGGCGTAGTACTGGTAAGGGAAACCATCAGGGCCTGGTGCAGAGGATTTTTTTGCAGAGTGAATGGTTTTGATAATTTCCGCCTGGGAGAAGGGAGCGTTCAACACATCTACCTGAGCTGCCGAGAGAGTAGGCAAATCGGCTCTATCAAGAAACGCTTGAATTATATCAGGAGTAGGTTGAGGGGTTGAGGTTGAAGATGACAGGTTATAGAGACGGTCATAATAATCTTTGAATTGTTCTGCTATGTGAATGGGATTACGGACCACACCTCCCGAAGGGGAATTAATCTGCGCAATTCTGGATTTGGTCTCCAGTTTCTTGACTCTCCTCGCTAGTAACTTGCCCGCCCTATCCCCCATCCCGTAATAAAGTGCTTTAGTCTTGCGGAGGCGGTGTTCCACTTTTTGGAGTAAGAAAATTCGTAATTGGGATCGGGTTGACATAATTTTGGTCAGTAAAGCAGGGTCAGGGGAAGCAGCATAACTGTGCTCCAAGGATTGTAAAGTGGATAGATGGGAGTCCAGAGCCTCACTATACAAGCGTTTGGAACGTGCAGCCAGCTTCAACAGGTGGCCCCTCATTACAGCCTTGTGGGCAAACCACAGCGTGTCAGCCGAGACAGAGTCAGAGCTGTTAAGGTGAAAATATTCTTTCAAGTAATCTCCAATGATCTCACAGTTATCTGGGGAGGTGAGCATAGATACGTTCAGTGACCAGTGGAACGGAGCAGCGCCGGAAAATTTATCCTCCAGCGTAATAGACACTGGGGCGTGGTCCGACCACGTGATCACATCAATATCAGCAGCTACACAGTATGGCAAGAGCGAGTCATTCAGCAACAGAAAATCTATTCGGCTATATGATCGGTGTCTTGAAGAAAAAAAAGAGTAACCTCTTTCTGAGCCATGAAAGTAGCGCCAGACATCATGCATTTTAAATGAGGCTACTACAGGGGCCAAATCAGAGCGGTAGGCAGTAGGAGCCGAGCAATCAAGGGACTTCTGTATTGGAGCATTGAAATCACCTCCAATGACTCTATGGCCTGACATGGAGGTGGAAAGATCTTCAAGGAGGGACCTAAGAAAGCCAGATTGACCCGTGTTGGGGGCATAAATTGAAAGGAAAGTATACATAACATCATTAATGCGACAGGTTACCGCTAAATATCTCCCTTCTGTATCGGACACACACTTTATCAATTCAAAGGTTAGGGTCGAACGAACAAGAATCGCCACCCCAGCTTTCTTAGACATAGAGTTCGAAAAAAATTGGTGAGGGTAGAAACGTGAAACCAAGCGGTGGTTGTCTCTCCCCAGAAGGTGCGTCTCCTGTAGCAGCACAATCTCTGGCTGCGATTTTCTCAGATAATTGCGGAGGAGGGCACGCTTCTGGGGAGAGTTCAAGCCGTTCACATTAAACGAGACTACTACAATTGGCATAGTGAAGTAAATATAACAGTAGTATGTACACAATGCATCGTAGAAACATTAGGTTAGAAGGAGTGAGCTGAGAGAGAAGGGGAAAGGTAGGGGAAAGAACAAGTAATAAAACATAGAATAAACAGAAAGGCATTAACAGATGTGCGGTCTCACACCAATTAAGGGACCGCACCGTCGATGCCACTCCAGCTGGGGCAGGAATGAAACCAGCTCGAGCAACCGTTACCCAGAGCAACGGCAAATATGGTGGAAAAGAAAAAATTTCAAAACAAAAAGGAAAAAACAGTCAAAATTCAACAGTTCTCAGAGCGGCAAAAATCCACTCAATGGGGAAATCCCTCAGGGCTCCCTAAAAGAAGAAAAACAAAAACAAAGGGAAACGATCACCTGAGGGACCAGTACCAAGTCCAGGACGTCAGTTCCCGGGGGTTCAATAAAGCAGAGCGAAGCCGGCGGTGGAGAAGGTGCCGTGTAATCAAGCCACTTCCCATTCTACTTCCAGCCTCTTCTGATTAAGTCTTGGTTCGCGACGGTCAGGATCTGGAGCACGATCATTCAATGTTGATAACGGTGGTTTGGACTGAGAAGATGGAAGAAGGTCCCATTGCTTGAGTAACTTCGCTGCCTGCATAGGGGTCACGCACACATGTGTGACGTCTTGCGTCGGATGATCAGACGAGTGGGGCGTCCCCAACGGTATGGGATCTTTTGTTGCAGAAGAACGGAAGTGTAGGGCTTAAAAGCCCTACGCAGGGCCAGAGTGCCTGGGGATAGATCGGGGTATACTTCCAGACCTGCAAATCGATCAGAGAGTGTAGGAGAGTGACGCAGGGCCGCTAGAAAATCTTCCTTAGTTTCAGCAAAATGAATACGGCCAAGTACATCCCTCGGGAGGTCCGCTCCTATCCCAGGCGGTTTCGGGAGTCTATGGATCCTATCTATGATCAGATCTCTCGGAGTCAGGGTGGGGAGGACCTCGGCCATAAAGTCACGTAGCAGGGCTCTAAGGTCTTGTGGGGGCACCGACTCCGGGACTCCCCTCAGGCGCACATTGTTACGCCTGCTACGATCTTCTAAGTCTAACTGTTTCGCCCCAATAGAATCAAGCTGGCGGTGTAGTTGCTCGTTCTCATCTAGGAGTGCATTATGAGAAGCCACCAGCTCCGTCATCTTCCGCTCCAAGTGATCAGTGCGCCCTCCCAGCTCCGCCACGTCTCCCTTCAGTTCCGCCACCACTGACCTTATATTTCCTTGTATGGAGGCCCTGAGGTCACTGAAGAGCCCCTTCATCTGGGCGTGGGTTACCGGGTCCTCCGCTCTCGGGGCAGCCGAGGAGTCCGAGGAGTCCCCCCGAGTAGTAGTTGTCTCCCTGCGCGCTGCCCGGGCAGCACGAGGCGAGTGGGGACGCCATGTTTGCAAGCAGCTCCTGGGCCCCGCGGCCTGGGGGAAAGTAATCCGACACCCTCTTCGGTATGAGGGCCTGGCCCGTTTTTGACTTGCCCATCCTGTGTGCGAGTCCAGCGGCTGTTAATAATAGCAATTCCGCCGGGCTTAGATGTTAATAAGCCGCTTCAATTCCCCGGGAATCGGGAGCTCCTGTGTCACGCGACTGGCTCCATGCACGGCCTAGCCACGCCCCCCGGTGCACTTGTAAGCTAGATCCGCTGGAAAAACGCTAAAAAGAAGTCACTTGCTCTATCTTTGAAAACCGGTGGAAAACCGGTGGAAAAAGTAGAAAGGAGAAGAAAAAAAACGTTGTAATGTACACAGCGTTTTCTAAAAGCCATTGACTAGCATGTTAATCCAACCGGTGGCTAGGATTAACATAAATTAACATAAAACTCAGCGGAAACCGCCGACGGAAAACGCTAAAAAACAGCCCACAAAACTACTGATGTGCACATACCCTAATTCCTCCCCAACTCCATATAGCAATCAGACTAGTTCCCTGGATCAACGCCCAATCACAGAATCTAGTATTCTTAACCTGTAGTATATTTGTTAAAACATTGTGTGGATTTAACTCAAAATGTTTTATTTTTACAAAAATGAATTAAAAAAATAACCCAGAATTTAATACACAATTTCTCACCTGTATGTGCAGTTTTACACTACAATGTGGTCACATCGCGTGCTCAGAAAGAAAGGAAGCACTACTTGGCCTTTGGAGTGCACATTTTTCTGAAATAATTTTCAGATGCCATGGTGCATTTGCAGAGCCCCAAAACACCAATATTGTAAAAAAAAATTCTGCTAAATGTGCCCCTCAAGGTATTCAAGGACATTATGAGCAATTTGACTCTCTAGGTGTTTTCCATATAGTAATGTGCAGTGGATTTTGCAGAGTAAAAATTGTCATTTTTACCTATTAATGTACCTTTACACGCCGCCACTGCGTGGTAGCAACTGCCTGACAATGGGGATTTCTGTGCCTGTTGCCTTGAAATTGCTACAAAATGGCGGTGTGTAAATTGGGAAAGTGATCGGGTGTCTCGCTGTTGCTTAGGATACCTGTTTCCGAGCCGTGTTCAAAAATCCAAGGCAACACAAAGCCACTATTGCCATGGTATTGGCGTCTAAACGGGGCACAGGGATGGAATCACCGTTGTCTAGTGAATTCTCAGGGCGTGACACAGCCATCATTGGTGGGGTCTACTATGTTACAATTGGCTGTCCCTTCACAGGGCGCCATCTTGGATGAGCTGTCACTTCAGCACTAGACACATCTGACCCGTCTGAACAATCCACTACATAAGTGCAATTACGCGGCCACTCAATTGCGCATCCAAATGTAGTGTGCTTGTTCTGATGATATACTGTGCACATTCTCGTGCCACACATGATAGTGAATAAATGGCCCTACACAGCGCACATGGCTTCCATACATAACGCCCTGCAATGCGTGATTTTTGGTGGCACAGAAGTGTTTACTTGGCGTCTTCCATTGCTCGTACGGCGACTTTGTTGTTTAGAATGTTGTTAAGCGCCGCAAGTGGCCGTTCTGACGTCATGACGCTTCTTTCACTTTCTCTCTGCCTGCAAGGTGCCTGGTCCTCCCCTGCACATAGCAGCAGAGTCATGGCCGCCGCACAGCGCGCTGCAACGTGGGGTATGGCGGAGCTCTTGGTCCTCATAGACCATTGTGACCGCCACGACTACTGGTGCCACCATCACCACCGGCACCCACGGCTGCGCAAACTCAGCATCCTGAGGCGGATCCAGGTGGTCCTGCTCCACAAACTGGGGGTGGAGAGGACCTGCAAAATGATCCAAAAGAAAATAGCAGATCTCAAACACAAAACCCCAGGCCGCATTGTGGACATCCGTGCCAGGATTGCCAGGCTGCGTGGTGAGTATGTTTTGATGGCAAACACACACCTTCACACATACATGTACCAAACATCACACAAATGTATGTTTATTGGGCCACATAACAAAATGTGTATTTAGCCACCATGTTGATATGTCAACAATGTGCATTGCCTTGTTGATTACCCACAAACATGAACATGACTAAACAGTCATGTGGTCCACAAATGGTGACGCCTACACTCAGCCTTGACCTCACTAGATTTGCCCTAAAGGTGTGTCCAGAGTGGAAATGTGACAAGGAGATATCAGTACCATGTGGATCGCACACATGACACACTGCCCCACAGATGTGTCACCTGACACACGGAACAATGTAGCCACACAATGATGTAATAACTGGACACACACTACTACATGTACACTAGGTGTACACAGCCATGGTGCAAACACCAGTGGCTTACTGGCATTTCTAAAATCAAGCACACAAGCACCTACCATGTCAAGGCCGGTTTGGCGACAAACAAACATATCTTGCCACTGTAGTTGGACTCCTGTCCAGGATGCTTGAGTGTTTGTTTGCAGAGATAGACAATTTAGCGGAAAGATCATACTGTTTGGGGGCAACACACACTGGGACCTACATGGCTAGGATCAGGCATGGATTGAGGCTTGTGCCAGCACAGAATGTGTAGATGTGGAGATCCCCACTTGCAAACACATGTGGCCCTGCACCACTACATGATGAATCATGTATACTCTTCTTCGTGGCATCTGCGATTACTCACCCACAAAGGCTGTGGTACGTTTTTACTTAGACTGTAGAAGTGTAAATATATGGCATACTACATTGTTGTTATGACATGTATAGACGTGCTTTGTGGTGACATATGTACATTTTTAACACAGATATGGCCTGATGCTTAACAATTTTCACGTCTACAAAGTGTTCAAGGATGGACGGGGCTGATCAGTGAGCATGTTTCCTTTGTTTTAGGCCCACTGTGCTTGATGGGCTTGCAATGGTAAAAAGGATGTGTGTGCTGTCCACATGACTGTTTGTATATGCTTTTCCCTAGTGGCCAGTCTAAGTATTGTGAGGCTTACTTTATATGCAAACATGTGACCATATTGCTAAATTTACTAATGATATCTGTTTATCATATACAGGTGCTGATACGTGACATGATGTTTGACCCTGATGGAGATGTGATCGTGGCTCTTGCCATGGTGGAAGAGCAATTGTGGATGGAGGATAGATATAAAAGGTTGTTGCGTCGCAGACAACGCCGTGTGTAGGGTCGGGATTGGCTTCGCCGCCGGGACACCCGGAGCCACATGCAGCTGTTGCGTTAGCTGGAGGATAATAATGAGCATGATTTCAGAAACTACCTCCGTATGTCCAAGGACTCTTTCACCTTCCTTTTGGATCGCGTTGGGCCACTGATAGCCCGTCAGGACACTGTCATGTGTCGATCAGTATCAGCTGAGCAGCGTTTGGCGATTACTTTGCGTTTCCTGGCTACAGGCCGGTCAAGGACCGACCTGCAATACAGTTCACGTGTATCACTGTCCCTGCTGAGCCGCCTGATCCCTGAGACGTGTGAGGCCATCTGGAGTGCTCTGCTTCCATCCTACATGCAGTTGCCAGAAACACCCGCAGAATGGTGCAAGTAGCCCGGGGCTTTGAAAGCCGGTGGAACTTCCCAAACTGCGGTGGCGCTTTGGATGGCAAGCACGTGAGGATTACTAAACCCCCCAACTCGGGCTCTTTGTATTATAATTACAAAGGGTATTTTAGTATAGTCCTCATGGCCCTGGTGGATGCGAACTATGAGTTCCTCTACGTGGACGTTGGCATGAACGGGCGAATTTCAGATGGGGGTGCGTTCGCACACTGCTCCTTGGCACAAGAACTAAGGAGAGGTGGGCTGAACTTGCCCTCAAATGAAGAGACAAGCCATCATCTCAACTTTGCGTTTGTGGGGATGAAGCGTTCCCACTTCCGGCACACCTACTACGACCATATCCCCAGAGGACCCTTACTTCTGAGCGGCGCATTTTCAATTACCAGCTATCCCGGGCCCGCCGTATGGTTGGAAATGCGTTCGGGATCATGGCAAATACATTCCAGGTTTTCCATAAGCGTATGCATATGAAACTGGAATCTGTTGACGCGATAGTGCTGGCCTGCTGTGTGCTGCATAACTTCCTGTGTCGTAGGGATCGAGCATCATACACGCCGACCAGTTATGTGGATTCCGTGGACACCACAACAGGGGAGGTCCGTCCAGGGGCTTGGCGTGATGACGACCATGGTGTGGCGCCACTCCAGCCGCTGAGCCATGGTCGCACTCAGCAGGAGGCCAGGAACAGTAGAGACGCATACTGCTCCTACTTTAATGGCCCTGGGGCAGTGGGCTGACAGCACCAGCACGTGTAGTATGGCTGGTGCTGTGAGGGCAGGGCATGTTCGCCATGGTGTACACAGCAGGGTGGCTGCACCATGTTTTTTTCTTTTAAAATGTTCTGGTGTGCACATGTTTTAGTTAGTTAGTTGAGGTTTTATTTGTGTTATGTGGGTGGTGCACACTTTAACATTCTTACAAAGTTTATGATGTATTGTGTTTCTGTGTTTGATTTATGTTTACAATGTAAGGCTGCTTTCATATCAGCGGTTTTCGCCGATCGCGGCAGATGCGGTGAAAAAAACCGCATCTGCCGCGATTAACGCATAACCGCTGCACTTGCGGCACAGTTTGCGGCAAGCCCCATACAATGTCTATGGGGGCTTGCGGCAGGTGCGGCAAGTGTGGTATCAGCACTTGCCGCAGGTGCGGCCGCAAAAAAAACGCGGCTGACCGCGTTTTTTTCGCGGCCGCACCTGCCGCAAGTGCCGAAACCGCACTTGCCGCACCTGCCGCACACTTACCGCAAGCCCCATAGACATTGCATGGGGCTTGTCGCAACTGTGCCGCAAGTGCAGCGGTTATGCGGTAATCGCGGCAGATGCGTTTTTTTCACCGCATCTGCCGCGAACGGCAAAAAACGCTGATGTGAAAGTACCCTAACATGATGTTTTAATGTCCATTGTCTTTCCTTTCTGTACTTTTTTTTATTTTTAATGTGCCTACAAATAATACATATATTTTTTTGGATCCAAATGACTACATGTGAGACTGATTACTTGGGGATGGAGGGCAGTCTGATCAAGGTTTCTGTTGTGCCCAGTGCTTTGACACCCTTTGGCACCTATGACTGGGTACGAGACACATTATGTGTTCTTAGGCATGAGCCAGGTTAAGATATTTGGTCAACAGTGTATGTGAGAAATGTGTGTACATAACCATTGTGGTGTGGTGTGGTGTGGGCAGAGGGTCACCTGGACACAACACATTGAAGCAGCACATTATATTGGGTGGCATGTAGGTTCACTAAAGTAGTGCAGCACATGTGCAGACACACACATAGAGTAGTGGTGGCATGGCAGCTGCTCAATGCCATGGGTATATGTAGGCACATATGCTATCTGCATTGTGCCTCTATTCACACATTTAGATACAGACGGACAGATAGCAAAACACATAGTATGGTAACGCACTGACTGTGTGACTCTAAACCGCTCCTCTGTGACGCGTGAGCGTCTCCTAAGTGGATATCGGCACACTCTGCGACGCCACAAGCGCCTATTCCATGTGACAAGCCAAACACAATTGCGTCACGTATTCGCTATCCGCCCTTCGCGCTCTGACCAATCAGGACGCTATTGTGTTGGCCAATGGTTGTAGTTTGGGCGCGGCGTGACGGAGTGTGGCATGCCTATGTGTTGTAGCTGCTGCACAGGTACGCCCATATTCCTTTGTGGATAGCGGCATGTGAAGCGGCGAAGGTTACTCAACAGGAAGTTATCCGCAGGATCTGTCGGAACTTCCAGGGAACAAAGATACCCTCAGTTGACAACGCAATGGCGGCGTGTACATGCGGCATTGTCGATCGGTATCAACCGTCAAAAACGTGTGCGTGCACGTACAGTTGATACCGGTTGCTAGGCACAGTGGCGGCATGTAAAGGTACCTTTAAGGTACCTTTACACGCGGCAACTTTTCTAGGAATTTCATTGGCAACTTACTGGTTGCAGTGAAATCATGGACACATTGTTCTATCTTGTTGCTGTGTATAAATGGAACAATGTCTCCATGATTTCACTGCAACCAGTAAGTTGCCAATGAAATTCCTAGAAAAGTTGCCACGTGTAAAGGTTCTCATTTTCCATCTTTGACTGCGTGGAATAAGTGGCATATTGAATTTGTCCGGTGGTCATTACTCTTGTTTTTATTGTTGTTATATTGTAAACAATAACTTTTTTTTTTTTATTGACTACTAGGGCATGTGAAGACTTTATATTTTTTAGCAAGACGAACGGTTGTTTTTGGTGGCCTCATTTTTGGGTTCTTGTGAATTTATGATTGCTTTTCATAACATTTTTTGAGGCAAGGTGAACAAAAAGCATTCATTCTTGCTTTGTCTCTTTTTTTTTACTTTTTACGATAATCACCAGACATTCATGTGACATGTTAGTTTTCTAGTTTGGTTCTTTGCAGCATTTGTAATACCAAATAATTACTGGATATTTTATTCTTTTTTCCATTTGCCTAATCTAGGGCTATATAATCAATAAAAATTTTGATAAAAAATAAAAGTTGCCATTTCTATTTTTTATATGAATATACTTGTAGTTTTTCATTTTTTTATTTAGTCGCAGTATGCATCTTGAACATTTTAGACTGTGTTCATTAATAAAATAAACTGTGATACCTCTGTATTAAAATGTATTGTTTAGTATAAGTTGACTAAGCTTGTGTTTTGTATTTCCATGCTATTAGTATACATAATAATTTTCTTATTATAGATGGGTCAATTTTACTATGCTGCTAAGGCGTTTGACGTGTTGGAAAGATTGGATCCAAGTCCTGAATACTGGGAAGGAAAGCGTGGAGCCTGTGTTGGAATCTTTCAAATGATTTTGTCAGGACGTGAACCCAAGTGAGTATTCAGAAGGGGTTTATAGTTACAAGTATTAATAACTCAGGTTTTATCCAGCTACCAGAGTGATTGGGCAGCTGAATGTCCTGTGGCTTTATTGTCAGAGCACTGCTTAGCACCCAGGAGACAAGACAGATATATATTTTACTGTTTCTGTCTTCCTGTGTATTGAATAGAGGCATCTGCAGTGCTGCTATTTATATTTGTTCCAATGACCATTTAACTGACCATGTGATTCCAGCAAATGGCGGCAACTGCTGTCTTAGTAGACTTAGCACATCACTTTCCGTGAAAATAAATGTTCAATATTTTGCAGAGATTCTACATTTCACTGTGTTCACTTCATGTATGTCAAATGTATCGACAGAGCCCCATTTACCCTTCATATGCTTTGGTATCCCTTTGAAAATACACTGGTCTGACATTCATGGACATAGTTTTACTGAAGAGCTTAGTCTACTACAATATGCCATACAGATAAAAAGTTAATTTGGGAAGCAAAGTACTTATGTGGTATACTTTTTATACAATGTAAGGGGGCGACGGGTCGCATAATTGATGGGAGGTATGTGTCACAGAGACACCTGTTGTCTGTGACATAAGTTGGCGTATTTTCCTTAGTGCATGTCAGCACTGGGAGTTTTCTTAGTCCAAAAGGGGCCGGCTTATGGGTCCTGCGAGAGACGGGCGGGTCCAGGACCCACATACCTCACCAAGGGGCGTGGTGACAGGCCCATATAGTGGAGCCTGGTGTTAGAACTGGGCGGGTCTGTGTGTTTCATTGTCAGTTTGCTGTGGAATAGCTTTTGAAGGGAAATAAACCATTCTGGTTATCACGGGTCAAGACGCTGACTCTTCGTACTTCTTGTCACCCGGTACAATAATTCCTCACTCAGCATAAAATGGGGGAATCTGGTTTCACCGCCAGGTTCCTGCGCGATCCCATTTATGACAGTTACGTTGTTAAAGGCTTCCCCCGGAGTCAGGTCCCTATGTTGGGCTGCCCCATAGTTTCCCCTGGTTACCTCCAAGTCTGGTACGTCTGTCTCGGGCGACACATCCTCCTCGTCCCCTACGAGGACACAAAACGGGAACTCAGCTATGTCTGGGTGGGGGGAGGTCGTTTCCTGAACGACCCCGACCTCGTGGGTCCTAGTACCGTGGGCCTTCTCAAGGTCCATTCGGGCCACGGGGTAGTCCTTGGCGTCCCCATAGATGCACCGTACTCCGACCTTTTTCTCCGGGATCAGGTGAAGGGACGGGGAAGCCCTCACCAGGGTCACGAGGCTCCCGGAGTCCAGCAACCCGACCACTTTTCTCCCATTCAACTTCACGGGACACGCTGGTCTTGTTGCTGCTGTCGCTGGAGCTGGATCTGCTGCGTCAGCTGTTTGGTGGTCTTTTGTTGCGCCATCTGCTCCTGCTGTAGCAGTTGCTGGTGCTGTGCTTGTTGTGTTTGTTGAGCCTGTAGCAGGGGTTTCAGCAGGTCCTCCATGATCCCCGGAGTCTGTGGCTGAGTGATTGCAGACTTCACCAAGGACATAGGATCCTATTATCACCTGTCTCACGTGTCCGCTGGGATTTCTGCCCGAATTCTCCACCAATTGTAGCAGGGCGACTCGCTTGCGGTGACAAAATGTACGAGGAGTCAGCGTCTTCACATGTGATAACCAGAGTGGTTTATTTCCCTTCATAAGCTATTCCACAGCAAACTGACAATGAAACACACAGACCGCCCAGTGCTAACACCAGGCTCCACTATATGGGCCTGTCACCACGCTCCTTGGTGAGGTATGTGGGTCCTGGACCCGCCCGTCTCTCACAGGACCCATAAGCCGGCCCCTTTTGGACTAGGAAAACTCCCAGTGTTGACATGCAATAAGGAAAATACTCAGACTTATGTCACAGACAACAGGTGTCTCTGTGACACATACCTCCCATCAATTATGCGACCCCTCGCCCCCTTACAACAATCATAACCTATTGCTATGTCACTCTGTTCCTCTATTACTTTTATTGTACATATACAACAGTTACACACAGCAAATAAGATCATTATGCTGGATTTTGTATTAAATCACTGGTCAGACACTTCCCAAGTGTCTAGGACTGCGTGATATATCGGTGAATGAAGCGTGCAGAGCCTAGTAGGGTGGCTTTTTTCAGCTGACAGATTGTTATTTTGTCAACTCCAATTGTTTTCAAGTGCTGGCCAAGGTTTTTAGGCACAGCACCCAGTGTGCCAATTACTACTGGGACCACTGTCACTGGCTTGTGCCAGAGTCTTTGCAATTCGATCTTTAAATCTTCATATCATGTCAGTCTTTCAAGTTGCTTCTCCTCAATCCTGCTGTTACCTGGTATTGTCACATCGACGATCCACACTTCCTTTTTTCTTACAATGGTAAGGTCCGGAGTATTGTGTTCCAAGTCTTTATCCGTCTGAATTCGGAAGTCCCATAGTAGTTTTGCATGTTCATCTACTATATAATCGTCAAGGTTCTCTGTCTGTCACGGAAATCGTGCGCCAGCACTCATTGGTCGCCGCCAGCCGCGGCCACCAATGAGCGCAGCGTATGCAAAACAGCCGCGCACATTAGCAACGCGGGATTGCCGTGACAGCGCTGCAGTGACATAGCGGGCGGGAAAGCCGACTTCACTGTCGGATTTCCCGATTCGTCATGTCACAGACGGGAGGAAGAATCCTTGTTCTTCCTCCCTCTGTGACATGCGTGACTGCCCCCATTTGATTTCCAGTGTATTAACATACACTGCGAAATCAGAGTTAACTAAAGGCAAATGTATTAAAAATAATAAAGAATAAATACTTACCCTCCGACGGGTGTCCGGGAGCCGCAGCAGGAATTGACCTGCTAGGACCTGTCGTGATGTCAGAGTGGCTCAGAGGGGCGTTCCTAATGCTGATTGACCGCTCGCAGTCATGTGATACATATCACATGACCGCAAGCGGCCAATCAGCATTAGGAACACCCCTCTGAGTCCCTCTGACATCACGACAGGTCCCAGAAGGTCAATACTTGGGCTCCCGGACACCAGAACATCCGTCGGAGGGTAAGTATTTATTCTTTATTATTTTTCATGTTACAGAGGGAGGAGGAACCAGGATTCTTCCTCCCCTCTGTGACATCAGATCCAGCAGCGCCGCCTCTATGGGAGAAAACCAGGCGCTGCTGCGTAAAGAATTAACATGTCAATTATTTAGACAGCAGCGTTTTCTCCCATAAAAGCGCTGCATATTTTTACGCAGTGTCTGAACGGCAAAGTGAATTTTCCATTCACTTTGCTGGCAGACACAAGGCACATTGCGTATTTTGAAAAGCGTACGCAAAAAAGCGCACAAAAATAGCAATTTGTGAATGTAGACTAAGGCTGCTTCCACATTCAGGTTTTTTGAAAATGCGGCAGTTGCGGTAAAAAAAAACGCATCTGCCGCATTTGCCGCCTAAGGGTGCTTTCACATCATCGTTTTACGCTGATCGCGAAAGTTGCGGTGAAAAAAACGCAACTGCCACAATTACCGCATAACGGTCGCGATCGCAGCACACTTGTGGCAAGCCCCATACAATGTCTATCCGATACCGCACTTGCCGCATGTGCGGCCGCGAAAAAAACCCGGCATACCGCGGTTTTTTCGCGGCCGCACCTTCCGCAAGTGCCGGAGCCGCACCTGCCGCACACTTACCGCAAGCCCCATAGACATTGTATGCGGTAATCGCGGCAGTTGCGGTTTTTTCACCGCAACTGCCACGATCAGCGTAAAACGCTGATGTGTAAGGGGCCTAACGCCCGCTCTTGTGGCGTACTTGCGGCAAGCCCCATGCATTGTCTATTGGTCTTGCGGTAAGTGTGCTTTTCAAAAAACTCTATCTGGATATGGCCCCTTATATTGGATATAGCACCCTTGTGCTGGCACACGGCCCCCAGTGATGGCACACGGCCCCCAGTGCAGGCACACATCCCCCATTGATTTCACACTTCCTCCATTGATGCCACATGTCCCCTATTGATAGCACATATCCTCTATTGATGGCACACGTCCCCCAGTGCTGGCACACATCCCATATTGAAGGCACATGTCTCCTATTGATGGTGCACGCCCCTATTGATCGCGCACGTCCCCTATTAAAGGCACACGTCCCGTATTGAAGGCACATTTCCCCCTATTGAAGGCACACATCCCTCAGTGCTGGCACATGTCCCCTATTGAAGGCACACGTCCCCCAGTGCTGGCACACATTCCCTATTGAAGGCACAGGTCCCCTATTGAAGGCACATGTCCCCCAGTACTGGCACACGTATATGCCCGCCTTCAATGTGTTCCCCCACGTCCTACACCCAACTCATTCATTGTGTAGATGGCCCCCCTGTCAATCTTATTGCCTCTATGCTGGCCCCCTCGTCCTGCACTCTTATGTGCCCCCATGCTGGCCCCCTCGTCCTGCACTCTTATATGCACCCATGCTGGCCCCCTCATCCTGCACTCTTATATGCTACCAGGCTGTCCCACTCATCCTGCACTTTTACATGCCCCCATGCTGGCCCGCAGCAGATAAGACTGCGAGCAGCACAGAGACCGGGAGACGGTGGTGACGCTGGAGCATAGATCGCTGGAGGGTAAGTAAGAAGCTTTTTTTATTTTCTCTGCTGCGGGCTAGCATGGGGGCATATAAGAATATTCACCCATGCTAGCCCGCAGCAGAGAAAATAAAAAAAGCTTCTTACTTACCCTCCAGCGATCTATGCTCCAGTGTCACCACCGTCTCCCGGTCTCTGTGCTGCTCGCAGTCTTATCTGCTGCGGGCCAGCATGGGGGCATGTGAAAGTGCAGGATGAGTGGGCCAGCCTGGGGCATATAAGAGTGCAGGATGAGGGGGCCAGCATGGGCGCATATAAGAGTGCAGCACAAGGGGGTGAGAGCAAAACGGGAGGTGAGTGCAAGCTACATAATATGCACCGCTCCCCCCTGTCCATCTCTCAGCATAACTTCAGCACTGAGAGGTGGACAGCGGCAGTGCATATTAAATGAGCGGAAGCACATGACCTCCCCGCTGTCACTGCACCCCGCTGCCAGCCTCCTCGAGCCCCAGGACACGCTCCACAGCTGCCCCCAGCCTGCCCTGCAGTATATAATCCGTATATTCGGATTATAAAACGCAACCCCCACTTTCCTCCAAAATTTGGAGGAACAAAAGTGCATCTTATAAACCGAAAAATATAGTAACACTAGCTGTGAGCCCGATGCAAATGCATCGGGATTCTAGAACGTGCATTAATTTGATTATAGTAGTTATAGCTGTTAGCCTGATGCAAATGCATCGGGTATCTAAAATATGTTTATTGTTTTTTTAAACATTTCTAAATAATAATCGCATCATCAATAGCAATAATATAAGCCATAGCATTATTATTAGCAGTAATAGCAGTATTAATAGCATTATTAGCAGTATTATGAGCATTAATAACAGTATTAATAGCATTAATAGCATTATTATTAGCATTAATAGCATTATTAATAGCATTATTAGCATTAACATAATAGCATTAATATAGCATTATTATTAGCATTAATAGCATTAATAATAGCATTATTAGCATTAATAATAGCATTAATAACATTATTAATAGCATTAATAGCATTATTATTAGCATTAATAGCATTAATAATAGCATTATAGCATTAATAATAGCATTAATAACATTATTAATAGCATTAATAGCATTATTATTAGCATTAATAGCAATATTAATAGCATTAATAGATAAATATAGCTTATACATTAATAGCATTTTAATAGACATTAATAGCATTAATAATAGCATTAATAGCATTAATAATAATTAAATACATTATTAATAGCATAATAGCATATTATTAGCATTAATAGCATTAATATGCATTAATAGATAATATTAATGAAGCATTAATAGCATAATTATAGCATTAATAGCATTATTAATAGCATTAATAGCATTATTATTAGCATTAATAGCATTAATAGATAATATTAGCATTAATAGCATTAATAGCATTATTAATAGCATTATTATTGCATTAATAGCATTAATAATAGCATTAATAGCATTAATAATTAGCATTAATAACATTATTAATAGCATTAATAGCATTATTATTAGCATTAATAGCATTAATAGCATTATTATTCATAATAGCATTAATAAGCATATAATAATACATAATAGATAGGATAAATATTAGCATTAATAGCAATAATAGCATAATTAATAGCATATTAATAGCATTATAATAGCATTAATAGCATTAATAGGTAAATATTAGCATTAATAGCATTATTAATAGCATTAATAATACCATTAATAGGATAAATATTAGCATTAATAGCATTAATAGCATAATTAATAGCATTAATAGCATTATTAATAGCATTAATAGCATTATTATTAGCATTAATAGCATTAATAATAGCATTATTAGCATTAATTAATAGCATTATAAACATTATTACATAGCATTAATAGCATTATTTTATTATAGCATTAAATAGCATTAATAGCATTATTATATAGCATTAATAGCATTAATAATACCATTAATAGGATAAATATTAGCATTAATAGCATTAATAGCATAAATAATAGCATTAATAGCATTATTAATAGCATTAATAGCATTATTATTAGCATAAATAGCATTAATAATAGCATTATTAGCATTAATAATAACATTAATAACATTATTAATAGCATTAATAGCATTATTATTAGCATTAATAGCATTAATAATAGCATTATTAGCATTAATTAATAGCATTAATAACATTATTAATAGCATTAATAGCATTATAATGAGCATTAATAGCATTAATAGTATTATTAATAGCATGAATAGCATTATTAATAGCATTAATAGGATTAATAGCATTATTAATAGCATTATTAATAGCATTAATAGCATAAATAATAGAATTAATAGCAATAAAAAATAGCATTAATAGCATTAGTATTAGCATAAAGAGCAATTAATAGCAATATTATTAGCATGAATAGCATTATTAATAGCATAACAGCATTAATAGGATAATATATTAGCATTAATAGCATTAATAGCATAATTAATAGCATTATATAGCATTATAATAGAATATAATATGCATTATTATTAGCATTAATAGCATTAATAATAGCATTATTAGCATTAATAATAGCATTAATAACATTATTATAGCATTAATAGCATTATTATTAGCATTAATAGCATTATTATTAGCATTAATAGCATTAATAATACCATTAATAGGATAAATATTAGCATTAATAGCATTAATAGCATAAATAATAGCATTAATAGCATTATTAATAGCATTAATAGCATTTTTATTAGCATAAATAGCATTAATAATAGCATTATTAGCATTAATAATAGCATTAATAACACTATTAATAGCATTAATAGCATTATTATTAGCATTAATAGCATTAATAATAGCATTATTAGCATTAATAATAGCATTAATAACATTATTATTAGCATTAATAGCATAATTATTAGCATTAATAGCATTATTATTAGCAGTAATATCATTATTATTAGCAGTAATATCATTATTATTAGCATTTTTTTTTTAATTATTATTTTTTATTTAATTATTTATTATTTTTATTTATTTTTTTATTATTTTTTAATTATTTTTTTTATTATTAAATTTATTATTTAGGCTGAGACCCAGTTCTCTTTCAGGTCCGCTGAAAGGGCTGATATTATTAGCATATATTTAATTTTTTTATTATTATTTTTATTTAATTATTTATTATTTTGTATTTATTTTTTTATTATTTTTTAATTATTTTTTTTATTATTAAATTTATTATTTAGGCTGAGACCCAGTTCTCTTTCAGGTCCGCTGAAAGGGCTGATATAATTAGCATATATTTAATTTTTTTATTATTATTTTTTTTTTTTTTTTTGAATTCTTTATTTTATTTTCAAACAATATACCGTATATACTCGTGTATAAGCCGAGTTTTTCAGCCCAAAAATTGGGCTGAAAAGTCCCCCCTCGGCTTATACACGGGTCTATACGGTATGTGCTGTGTGGGGGCTGTGTCCGGGTGCTGGGGAGGCTGGAGGAGGCGTGGGGAGGCACCTGACAGAGCGGCCCGTCACATGGGGCCGCTCATTAGATATGCACGGCTCCCCCCGCCCATCACAGCGGCAGGGGGAGCCGTGCAATACCGCCCCCATATGTATACAGGCCCCCAGTGGGTTATACAGCAGGCCCCCATATACAGCAGGCCCCCAATGGCACTCGCCCCCCCCCCACACTGTGCAGAGCCCCCCCCATCCCGATGCATTATATTACCATCCAGCCGCATCACCGCCGGTGCTCCCGTCCATCCTCTCGCGCTGTGTTCGGCTCTCACGTGACCCGGCGCGATGACGTCATCCGACTGCGACCGCCGGGTCACATGAGACCGGGAACGCAGCGCGCGAGGAAGGACGGCAGGACCGGCGGTGATGCGGCTGGATGGTAAGATAATGCATCGGGAGGGGGGAGCTCTGCACAGTGTGGGGGGGGGCGAGTGCCACTGGGGGCCTGCTGTATAACCCACTGGGGGCCTGTATACTACCACTGGGGCTGCGTGTATATACCCTGGGGCCTGCTGTATACCCCACTGGGGGCCTGTATACTACCACTGGGGGCTGCGTGTATATACCCTGGGGCCTGCTGTATACCCCACTGGGGGCCTGTATACTACCACTGGGGCTGCGTGTATATACCCTGGGGCCTGCTGTATACCCCACTGGGGGCCTGTATACTACCACTGGGGGCTGCGTGTATATACCCTGGGGCCTGCTGTATACCCCACTGGGCGCCTGCCTGTATATACCTCCTGGGGCCTGCCTGTATATAGCTCCTGGGGCCTGCCTGTATATAGCTCCTGGTGCCTGCCTGTATATAGCTCCTGGGGCCTGCCTGTATATAGCTCCTGGGGCCTGCCTGTATATACCTCTGGGGCCTGCCTGTATATAGCTCCTGCGGCCTGCCTGCTGTATACCTCACTGGGGGCCTGCCTGTAAATACCTCCCTGGGGCCTGCCTGTATATACCTCTGGGGCCTGCCTGTATATAGCTCCTGGGGCCTGCCTGTATATAGCTCCTGGGGCCTGCCTGTATATAGCTCCTGGGGCCTGCCTGTATATACCTCCTGGGGCCTGCCTGTATATACCCTGGGGCCTGCTGTATAACCCACTGGGGCCTGCCTGTATATACCTCCTGGGGCCTGCCTGTATATACCTCTGGGGCCTGCCTGTATATAGCTCCTGGGGCCTGCCTGTATATAGCCCCTGGGGCCTGCCTGTATATACCTCTGGGGGCCTGCTGTATATACCTCTGGGGGCCTGCTGTATATACCTCTGGGGGCCTGCTGTATATACCTCTGGGGGCCTGCTGTATATACCGTACCTCTGGGGGCCTGCTGTATATACCGTACCTCTGGGGTCCTGCTGTATATATACCTCTGGGGGCCTGCTGTATATACCGTACCTCTGGGGGCCTGCTGTATATATACCTCTGGGGGCCTGCTGTATATACCTCTGGGGGCCTGCTGTATATACCGTACCTCTGGGGGCCTGCTGTATATACCGTACCTCTGGGGGCCTGCTGTATATACCTCTGGGGCTGCTGTATACCACACTGCTGGGGGCTGTATACCTGTGCTGGGGTCCACCCTCGGCTTATACACGAGTCAATAGGTTTTCCCAGGTTTTGGGGGCAAAAGTAGGGGGGTCGGCTTATACATGGGTCGGCTTATACACGAGTATATACGGTACATAAAACAGAAAATAAAACCAAATGTCTTCCACTATACACATCAGGTGTATGACATCATAGAAAAGAAGTAGCAATCTGGATCTCTGAACAATTCCACTTGTAAATCAAATGTCAAATTATTACGAAACATAACTGAAGACATGAACATTAATCAGTGGTAAAAAGAAAGAGAGTAGAAGGGAAAGCAAGAAAGAAAAAAGGAAAAGAGAAAAACAAGAGGGAGGGTGATGAGGGATGAGAGGGGAAGGAGAAGTGGTGGGCAGAAAGAAAGCGACCTCCCCCTCTCCCCCCCGGGGACAAAGGCGCACGCCTGCATCTCCAGTAGAGCTCCGCCAAATCAATTACAAACCCCCACTGTCTTTATAGACATCCGTGTCCATAAATCTCATCCAGGAGAACCATGTCTGTTTAAAAGACTCAAACGAATCGTGTACAGAAGACGTTAAGTCTTCAAGGTGCATTAAATCATTCACCTTCGTTATCCACATCGCCACCGTCGGGCTAGTCTCTGTCTTCCACAGCAATGGGATGCAGGACCTGGCTGCCATCACCAAAAAGCGCAGAAGCGATCGTTTATATCTGTTTGTAGGGATCTCACAGTGGTGGAGCAAGAGGAGGCCAGGGCCCATCTCTCCCTGGAAGCCAGTAACCATCCGAATGAGTTCTATAACCCTCGTCCAGAAAGGTCGGAGTCTGTCACATTCCCAAAAAATATGCAATAATGTACCATCTGCCCCACTGCACCTCCAGCATTTGGGGTCAACAGACTGGATGAGCCTGTGCAACACAGCGGGGACTCTATACCAACGAGTTAGTATTTTGTAGTTCGCCTCCTGTAATCTGGAACAAATGGATGAGGAGTGAGCCAAGCTGAAGATCCTCTTTCTCTGTTCTGAGGTAAGTGTCAGGTTCAAGTCTTTTTCCCATGAAAGCATGAAGTGTGGAGTCGGCAAGTCCGGCTGTGTGACAAGATAAGAGTAAATCTGAGATAGCGCATGTCTACTGCTAACCGTCGTGGTACACAAGATCTCAAAGGGCGTCTTATGAGGATTGTATGTCTTTTTCGGGGGCAACTCACGGAGATAATGAGCGAGCTGTAAGCAACGCCAGAAACCTAATGGGGCCGGTTGAGTGATTAAGGTCAGTCCTTCTAAAGTCGGCCAAGCGGTCCTGTCTCCCAGATTCGTCACTCTGTCCAACCCGGATTGAATCCATGATTGAAAAACAGAGTCACCTCTACTAGGACCAAACGTAGGATGGCTCAGGACCGGGGTCTGTGCCGAGTCAGTCGGTAGCATCAATGTTCTAACCATCGGGTGACCACAGACCCTCAAGGTGGCTCCTATTGTCGGATGATCCCACAGCGTCTCTTTTTTTGGAAGGGTCACCCAAGGCAACGTCTGGAGCGTGTAAGAGGTATGGTCTTGTTCAATTCTAACCCACATTTTATTGTCTCCGTGCCTGCACCAGTCCACAACTCTTGAGAGGTGACTTGCTATGTAATATAACTTAATGTCCGGTAGGTTCACACCCCCGTCTTCCTTCCGTCTGGTAATCAAGGTTCTCGCTAATCAGGGCTTCGCTCCGTTCCAGACAAAGGCAGTCTGTATCCTCATTATCAACTTAAAAAAGGACGCTGGGATGAAAACAGGCAGTGTCTGAAAAAGGTATAGAATCCTGGGGAGTATGGTCATCTTAAATAACTGGCATCTGCCAGACCACGAAAAGGTGGACTTCGTCCAGCGTTCGATGTCTGACTTGATTGTAAGAAGCAGTGGGGGGAAGTTGGCGCTATACAGGTTCTTAGGTTCTGCTGTCAACATTACTCCCAGATATTTAAGTGCTCTGTTCGCCCATTGAAAATTAAATGCAGATCGAAGTCTGTTATATTGTATGTCAGGTAAGGAGATATTAAGGGCTTCTGATTTAGTTCTATTAATCTTGAAATTGGAGAGGGTGTGGTACGTCTCCAATTCCTTTAGTAGATTCGGGAGAGATAACTCAGGTTTCGTGATAAAGAATAAAAGATCATCAGCGTAAGCTGCTATTTTATATTCTGATCCACCGTGTCGGAGATCCGAGACATCACCATTTGACCTGATATGCCGCAGAAATGGTTCTAGCGTCAAAATAAAGATCAGAGGAGACAACGGGCAACCCTGCCGAGTACCATTGGAAATGTCAAACGGCTCAGAGAGAAGCCCGTTGACTCGTACTCTCGCTGATGGGATCGAATATAGAGAAAGCATCCAGTCCAAGCATCTGGTTACCCAGGCCGATGTGGGAAAGCGTTGTTTCAATAAAGGACCAATGAACGCGGTCAAACGCTTTCTCCGCATCGGTGGACAAGCACATCAGCGGAATCTTTGATATTTTGGCAGTCTGAATCAAGTTTATCGCTTTAGTGGTGTCGTCTCGGGCCTCACGTCCGGGGACAAATCCCGCTTGGTCTGGGTGTATCAGGCCCGGGATAAACGGGGAGAGTCGATCCGCCAGAATCTTTGCGAAAATTTTAATATCTACATTAAGTAAAGATATTGGGCGGTAACTCGTTGGCAGCAGGGGGTCTTTACCTGGTTTGGGTATAACCGCTATGGTGGCCCGTAGAGTGTCTTTAGGGGGAGGACTGGTTTGGGACATCGCATTGAAGAATGTACACATATGTGGTAGGAGAGTATCTTTCAGCTTCTTATAATACCCTACCGTATACCCGTCAGGGCCCGGCGCCTTACCTGACGGGGTCTGTGCAATGGCCAGGGCAATGTCCTGAGTCGTGATAGGTGCCTCTAATGAACATGTTGCGGCGTTCGACAATTTTGGCATACCGGAGGACTCGATATATGCCTTAATGCGCGACTTAAGGGTATCCATGGCTGACGACGATCTCGTATTGTCTAAATAGTAAAGAGTTGAATAGTATGCTCTAAACGCTTCTGCTATATCTTGTGGAAGCTTAGACCGCTTAGACGTGTCGGGATGATCTATCTCCGGGACATATGTAGCTGTTCTCTGAGCTCTAGAGGCTCTGGCCAGAGATTTACCCGCCTTATTGCCATGTTCGTAGAAATGTCGACGGCATCGAGACAATACCCCTTTTGCCTTGGTAAGCAAAACTGTGCGTAGAGCCTCTCTAACCCCGAGAAGCTCCTTTCCTAGTTCTGTAGATGTGCATCGTTTGTGTCTCGTCTCAATATCCCTTAATTTTTCCATGAGTGCGGAAGTTTCTGCGTCCCTGGCCCTTTTCAATCTAGCTCCATGTTTTATCAAGATCCCCCGTATCACACATTTGTGTGCTTGCCAAGTCACCACCGGTGAAACATCTGGTGAGACATTGAGGTCAAAATAGTCACTTAGCGTATTGGACACCTCAGCTCGTACCTCCGGATCTTCCAACAGGGCAGCGTTGAGCTTCCACTGCCACTGTCTCGGGACCCTGGTGGACAGAGCAAGGGAGACCGTCACAAGTGCATGGAGAATGAGATTGGGGCAATAGAAGCATCAGCTAGATAAATCAGATCAGCTTGCCTTTATTATTATTTTTATTGAATTATTTATTATATTTTATTTATTTTTTTATTATTTTTTAATTATTTTTTAATTATTTTTTTATTATTAAATTTATTATTTAGGCTGAGACCCAGTTCTCTTTCAGGTCCGCTGGAAGGGCTGATATAATTAGCATATATTTAATTTTTTTATTATTATTTTTATTGAATTATTTATAATTTTTTATTTATTTTTTTATTATTTTTTAATTATTTTTTAATTATTTTTTTTATTATTAAATTTATTATTTAGGCTGAGACCCAGTTCTCTTTCAGGTCCGCTGAAAGGGCTGATATAATTAGCATATATTTAATTTTTTTTATTATTATTTTTATTGAATTATTTATTATTTTTTATTTATTTTTTAATTATTTTTTAATTATTTTTTTTATTATTAAATTTATTATTTAGGCTGAGACCCAGTTCTCTTTCAGGTCCGCTGGAAGGGCTGATATAATTAGCATATATTAAATTTTTTTATTATTATTTTTATTGAATTATTTATTATTTTTTATTTATTTTTTTATTATTTTTTAATTATTTTTTAATTATTTTTTTTATTATTAAATTTATTATTTAGGCTGAGATCCAGTTCTCTTTCAGGTCCGCTGAAAGGGCTGATATTATTAGCATATATTTAATTTTTTTATTATTATTTTTATTGAATTATTTATTATTTTTTATTTATTTTTTTATTATTTTTTAATTATTTTTTTATTATTAAATTTATTATTTAGGCTGAGACCCAGTTCTCTTTCAGGTCCGCTGAAAGGGCTGATATAATTAGCATATATTTAATTTTTTTATTTTTATTGAATTATTTATTATTTTTTATTTATTTTTTTATTATTTTTTAATTATTTTTTTTATTATTAAATTTATTATTTAGGCTGAGACCCAGTTCTCTTTCAGGTCCGCTGGAAGGGCTGATATAATTAGCATATATTTATTTTTTTTATTATTATTTTTATTGAATTATTTATTATTTTTTATTTATTTTTTTATTATTTTTTAATTATTTTTTAATTATTTTTTTTATTATTAAATTTATTATTTAGGCTGAGACCCAGTTGTCTTTCAGGTCCGCTGAAAGGGCTGATATAATTAGCATATATTTCATTTTTTTTATTATTATTTTTATTGAATTATTTATTATTTTTTATTATTTTTTAATTATTTTTTAATTATTTTTTTTATTATTAAATTTATTATTTAGGCTGAGACCCAGTTCTCTTTCAGGTCCACTGAAAGGGCTGATATTATTAGCATATATTTAATTTTTTTATTATTATTTTTATTGAATTATTTATTATTTTTTATTTATTTATTTATTTTTTTTTTATTAATTTTTTAATTATTTTTTTTTTATTAAATTTATTATTTAGGCTGAGACCCAGTTCTCTTTCAGGTCCGTTTATTTTTTATTTATTTTTTTATTATTTTTTAATTATTTTTTTTATTATTAAATTAATTTGTTCGCATTGAAATACATTAGCGGTGTGTTGGCGATTTTATGGCCGCCGACCTGGTTCTATTTGTCGGGCCTAAAATCGCGGACACACCGCTAATGCATGTCTATGGGCAGTGAGCTCGAATTCTGATTGGTCTGCGTCCAATCCGAAATCGGGCGGACTGCCCATAGACATGCATTAGCGGTGTGTCGGCGATTTTAGGGCCGACAAACAGAACCAGGTGGGCGGCCATAAAATCGCCGACACACCGCTAATGTATTTCAATGGGATCTGAGGTGCTCTTCTGATTGGCTGAGGGCATTAGAGAGCGACCAATCAGAAGAGCAGCTCACATCTCATAGAGATAGAATGGCGGATTTTGCGTCCATTGTATCTTAATGAGAAGTGAAGAGGACGTCGGAGATGGAAGTTGGCGGAAAGAAGACAGAAGACCCCGGGGGCCGGACGAAGAGCCGGAGATGGCGGAAAGAAGAGAGAAGAGCGGCGGGGCCGGAGGAAGAGGACGGCTGGCCGGACGAAGGGATTGTGGATCGGACGGACGATCAGATGACTAAGAAGGCATGTAAGTGATCGACGGGGGCGTTAGGTTAGGGGACGGCGGGGGCTTCGGGTGTAGGGCCTTAGGTGTTAGCGGCGGGAGCTTAGGAGGCGGCGGGGCTTAGGGGGCAGGGGGGGGTAGGGTTTAGGTGCGGATTCGGGGGTAGGGGGTTAGGTGCGGCTTAGGGGGTAGGGGCTTGCGGCAGAGGGTAGTGGCTGCGGCGGGGTAGTGGCTTAGGGCGGCAGGGGGTAGGTGCTTCGGCGGCGGGGTAGGTTAGGGCGGCAGGGGGTAGGGGCTTGCGGCAGAGGGTAGTGGCTGCGGCGGAGTAGTGGCTTAGGGGGGTAGGGGCTTCGGCGGGGGGTAGTGGCTGCGGCGGGGTAGTGGGTTAGGGCGGCAGGGGGTAGGGCTTGCGGCAGAGTGTGGCTGCGGCGGGGTAGTGGGTTAGGGCGGCAGGGGGTAGGGGCTTGCGGCAGAGGGTAGTGGGTGCGGCGGGGTGGGGTAGTGGGTTAGGGCGGCAGGGTGTAGGGGCTTCGGCGGTGGGGTAGTGGCTGCGGCGGGGTAGTGGCTTAGGGCGGCAGGGGGTAGGGGCTTCGGCGGCGGGGTAGGGGCTTGCGGCAGAGGGTAGTGGCTGCGGCGGAGTAGTGGCTTAGGGGGGTAGGGGCTTCGGCGGCGGGGTAGTGGCTGCGGCGGGGTAGTGGGTTAGGGCGGCAGGGGGTAGGGGCTTGCGGCAGAGTGTGGCTGCGGCGGGGTAGTGGGTTAGGGCGGCAGGGGGTAGGGGCTTGCGGCAGAGGGTAGTGGGCGCGGCGGGGTGGGGTAGTGGGTTAGGGCGGCAGGGTGTAGGGGCTTCGCGGCGGGGGGTAGTGGCTGCGGCGGGGGTAGTGGCTTAGGGCGGCAGGGGGTAGGGGCTTCGGCGGCGGGGGTAGTGGCTTAGGGGTTAGGGTGGCAGGGGGTAGGGGCTGCGGCGGGGTAGTGGGTTAGGGCGGCAGGGGGTAGGGGCTTGCGGCAGAGGGTAGTGGCTGCGGCGGGGTAGTGGCTTAGGGCGGCAGGGGGTAGGGGCTTCGGCGGCGGGGTAGTGGCTTAGGGGTTAGGTGCGGCAGAGGGTAGTGGCTGCGGCGGGGTAGTGGGTTAGGGCGGCAGGGGGTAGGGGCTTGCGGCAGAGGGTAGTGGCTGCGGCAGGGTAGTGGCTTAGGGCGGCAGGGGGTAGGGGCTTCGGCGGCGGGGTAGTGGCTTAGGGGTTAGGTGCGGCAGAGGGTAGTGGCTGCGGCGGGGTAGTGGGTTAGGGCGGCAGGGGGTAGGGGCTTGCGGCAGAGGGTAGTGGCTGCGGCGGGGGTAGTGGCTTAGGGCGGCAGGGGTAGGGGCTTGCGGCAGAGGGTAGTGGCTGCGGCGGGGTAGTAGCTTAGGGCGGCAGGGGGTAGGGGCTTCGGCGGCTGGGTAGTGGCTTAGGGGTTAGGTGCGGCAGAGGGTAGTGGGTGCGGCGGGGTAGTGGGTTAGGGCGGCAGGGGGTAGGGGCTTGCGGCAGAGGGTAGTGTCGGCGGCGGGGTAGTGGCTTAGGGCGGCAGGGGGTAGGGGCTTCGGCGGGACTTAGGGGGTAGGGGGTAGTGGCTTAGGGCGGCAGGAGGTAGGGGTGTTTTAGAGCATGGCGCTGTAGTGTACAGCACGATGGTATACTACAGTCCCATGGGCATACGCGTGTCGGCCCTTAAGCGCCAGCGGACATTGCGAGTGGTTGGCGCTTAGGTTTAGGGGCGGACAGGTGTATGGGCATGGGACTGTAGTATACTATAGCGGTGTACACTACAGTCGTATGGGCTTCTGTGGCTTGGTTAGCGGTGGGTGCAAGCGACTCGCAATGCCCGCTTAGCGGGCATTGCTTCGCGAGACTGCAACGACTCGCAATGCCCGCTTTGCGGGCATTGCTTCGGGAGTCGCCGTGGCCGCTACGCGGCCACGGACAGAGTCCAGGATGAGAACCCTGGACTCGCTAACCAACCCACCGGAAGTCGCGCCGCTCCGACGGAAGTCAGCTACGGCAATTATATAATAGATAGTAACATAGTTTTTAAGGTTGAAGGAAGACTTTAAGTCCATCTAGTTCAACCCATAGCCTAACATGTAGTTGATTTTGTTTGTACTGAATGACTCTTGATTCATATCTTTCAATTTTCCTGGCTATTGCTGTAATCTGTTGCTTAACGATTTCAAGTGCCTCAACAATTGTTTAGCCAGTATTTTTTAATCAGACATTTCTGGATTTTACCATTTTTCAGGTTTCGTTCTTTCATGTTTTTCGTATTGCTTGTTTCTGCTCGTAGGCCCTTAGTTGTTAACTCCAACCTGATCTTCCATTTTGGTTTTACAGTCCTTTTTGTAAAGGGCTTTAAAGGGAAGGTGCCGCATTTTATTTTTGTATTAAAAATAATTGTTTATGGAAACAATTATTTTTAATACTAAATTAATTTTTTTAACTTTAATACTTTTTTTTATTATTAACTATTTTTGCAGCCACTGGGGGCTGCCATCTTGCTTTGCAAGAGTGTGTCTGTGAATGACACTTACACTTCTGCAATTATGGCAGCGCTGGGCATAGACACCAACGGTGGGATGCCGACCCTATACCTAACATTGGGCTGCCGTCCCGCTGTGTTCTGGGCTCGCCCCTGGGCTATCCAGAACACAGCAGAGGGAGGAGACCGGCGCCATCGTTGTGGAGCTCAGTGTCTGCTGTGAGCTCCACACTTTCCTCCTATACTGATCGCCTCAGCGTGAGCCGATCGGTATAGGACACAGATGACGGGATGCGGCGGGGAGAGAGGAGCGCAGGCATTGGAGGTCAGTGGTGAGGTAAGTATCGGCGGGAAGAGGTGATCAGCGATGCTATCACCGCTTTCCCGCCGGCCTGCAGTGATCAGAGCACAGGGGTGTGATCACACACCGTGCTCTGATCACGCAGGGGGAGATAGACACGCTGGAGGTCAGGGACACACACTTGGGGGAGGGGGGGGATAGGCATGAGGGAAGAGACACTAAAGGTACCGTCACACATGGCAATATTGCTAGGCAATTTCACTGGCAATTTGCTTGAGGAAACTGTGACCATTGTTGAAACCTCTGGTAAATTGACCACAAGGCAACAAGAACTTAAAGAGAAAATTTGGATCCATGCTGCCTTAAGGTACCCTCACACACAGCAATATTGCTAGGCAATTTCACTGGCAATTTGCTGGTTGCAGTGAAATCATGGACACATTGTTCTATTTTATTGCTGTGTACAATTGGACCAATGTGTCCATGATTTCACTGCAACCAGCAAATTGCCAGTGAAATTGCCTAGCAATATTGCTGTGTGTGAGGGTACCTTAAAGGTACCTTTACACACAGAGATATATTGCTTGCAGTGAAATCATTGACACATTGTTCCATTTGTACACGGCAACAAAATAGAACAATGTGTCCATGATTTCACTGCAAGCAATATATCACTGTGTATAAAGCTACCTTAAGAGGGACAGAGAGAGCGAGACACGCAGGGGGAGAGAGAGACACCCGCAAGGGGACAGCAGACATAAGAAAGAATATACACATGGGGTGGGGGGGAGACAGGCATGAGGGAAGAGACATGCAGGGGGAGAGCGGACATGGGAAGAGACACTAATTGGGAGACAGACGCAGGGGGACAGAGAGACGCGGGGGAGAGAGAGATACGCTGGGGGACAGCAGACATAAGATGGGACACACACATGGGGGAATAGACCGACATGAGGGAAGAGACATGCAGGGGGAGAGAGAGAGAGACACACGCAAAGGGGGAGAGAGAGAGACACTCAGGGGGAAACTGACCGGGCACAGCGGGGAGAGAGCACACATGGGGAGAGAGCACACGGGGAGAGAGACCAGGCATAGTGGGATAGATAACACACATGGGGAGAGAGACCAGGCACAGGGGGATGAGCACCCATGGGGAGAGAGACCAGGCACAGGGGGATGAGCACACATGGGGAGAGAGACACGGCACAGGGGGATAAGCACACATGGGGAGAGAGACCAGGCAAAGGGGGGTGGAGACAGCACAAATGGGGAGAGAGACAGTCACCTCCAGAGCTGCGCTCACTATTCTGCTGCTACATCATGTCTTATCCTCCAGTCACCTCCAGAGCTGCGGTCAGTATTCTGTGACCTCATGTAACAGAATAGTGACTGCCACTCTGAAGGTGACTGGAGAATAAGACATTGTGTCTTTTCCTCCAGTCACCTCCAGAGCTGCAGTTACTATTCTGCTGTTACATTGTCTTATCCTCCAGTCACCTCCAGAGCTGCAGTCATTATTCTGCTTTTACATTGTCTTATCCTGCAGTCACCTCCAGAGCTGCGGTCAGCATTCTGTGACCTCATGTAACAGAATAGTGACTGTCGCTCTGAAGGTGACTGGAGAATAAGACATTGTCTCTTATCCTCCAGTCACCTCCAGAGCTGCAACAACTTTTCTGCTGTTACATTGTGCCTTATTCTCCAGTCACCTCCAGAGCTGCAGTCACTATTCTGCTGTTACATGTTATGCATTAGGTACCAGTGACATGAGATGTCACATGACTGGCGACCCTTTATGTTTGCATCAATAGTGAAAATACAAATTACTAAATAAAACTGAAACATTTACATACATTATATACAAAATAAATAGTAAAAACACAAGGACAATATTCAGTCCAGGCCTGGGCCACAGAGCTGACGCTCTAATATCAGACCTCAGGGTCCACTCTATACTGTGTATGCAGGCCTGGGCTGCAGAGCTGACAGAGCTTATTAATATTATTTAGGATCATAGCACCATTTATCCCATGGTGCTTTACATGTGAAATGGGGCATATGTAGACAAGTACAATAATCGTGAACATTACAAGACATAGACAGGTACAGGAGGAAAGAGGACCCTGCACCTTAGGGCTCATACTCTGCAACAAAAGGTCCAGAAATACATTAGGTGGGGTTGGAGCTTATGGGTCTTCAGGTTCACGTTGAAGGTTTCCATGGTAGGAGAGAGTCTTATATGTTGGGGCATAGAGAACCAGGGTATGGGGGATGCACAGGAGAAATCTTGTATGCGATTGTGAGAAGAGATAAGAGGGGAATAGACAAGGAGATCTTGTGAAGATCAGAGGTTGCATGTAGGTAAGTACAGGGAGACTAGGTCACAGATGTATGGAGGGGCAGGTTGTGGATGACTTTGTATATCATAGTTAGGGTTTTGAACTAGATTCTTTGGGCAATGGTAAGCCAGTTTAGAGATTGGCAGAGAGGAGCCAGATTAGTCGGGAAGCAGACCTTAGGATAGATTATAGGTATGCGAGTGTATTAAATGGGAGGTCAGAGAGCAGGAGGTTATAGTAGTCGAGGCGGGAGATGAGGGCATGCGCTGGTATTTTTGCAGATTCTTGGTCAAGTAATGTACGGATCCTGGAAATATTTTTGTGTTGGAGTTGACAGGAGATGGACAGGGCTTGGATATGTGATTTGAAGGAGAGAGCAGAGTCGATCATTACCCCCAGACAGAATTGTGAAGTCGGTAAGCCAAACCTCTAACTCCTCAATTTCCCTGACTCCAACTCCGACTCCCTAATACATGGATCATGTTTAAGTGATACACTTATTGTAGTAAAATGGTAAAATTAGGCTTTTAATCATTATTATGATACAATAATCAAGCTATTTAAATATAACTTTCATAATACTAATATTTAGTACATACTGCATTGAATTACTGTCCATTTTAAACCAGCTCCAACTCCACCAAAATTAACACCGACTCCACGACTCCGACTCCACAGCCCTGCCCCCAGGCCCGGAGCATGTAGGACTGAGGAAAGTGAGCAGCCATTGACTTTGATGGATAGGTCTGGTGGAGGGTTAGAGTGAGATGGAGGAAAGATTATGAATTCTGTTTTGTCCATGTTCAGTTTAAGAAATTAAGCAGAAAAGAAAGATGAAATAGTAGACAGAAATTGTGGGATTTTGGTTAGTAAGGAGGTTATATCAAGTCCAGAGAGGTAGATCTGCGTGTAATCAATATACGGATTCTGAAAGCCATGAGCTCTATGAGCTGTCACATTACAAAGGTATAGATGGAGAACAGCAGGGGTCCTAGAACTGAAACTTGGGGAACACCTACAGATAGAGGGTGAGATGAGGAGGTTGTGTTAGACAGGGAGACGCTATAAGTCTGGTCTGTTAGATATGAAGAGGTCCAGGATGGGACCAAGTCTGTGATACCAAGAGATGAGAGAATCTGCAGCAAGAGGGAATAGTCCACTGTGTCAAATGCAGAAGACAGGTCTAGGAAGAGGAGGACGTAGTAGTGTTGCTTAGGGCCCTTTCACATCAGCGTTTTTTTAAATTTGCGGCAGATGCGGTGAAAAAACCGCATCTGCCGCAATTACCGCATACCGGCTGCACTTGCGGCGCGGTTGCGGTAAACGCCATGCAAAGTATAGGCGTACTTGCGGCAGGTGCGGCAAGTGCGGTTTTGCACTTGCGGCAGGTGCGGCAGCAAAAAAAAACGCGGCTGACCGCGGTTTTTTTCGCTGCCGCAAGTGCAAAACCGCACTTGCTGCACCTGCCGCAAGTACGCCTATACTTTGCATGGCGTTTACCGCAACCGCGCCGCAAGTGCAGCCGGTATGCGGTAATCGCGGCAGATGCGGTTTTTTCACCGCATCTGCCGCAAATTTCAAAAAACGCTGATGTGAAAGGGCCCTTAGCTTTAACAGTTAGTAGGTCATTGGTGACTTTTTTTAGGGCAGTTTCGATTGAATGATGCTGTCAGACTCCATAACCAGTTAAAGATGGAGCAGAAGGAAAGGTGGAAGAACAGTCCAAGATGAACATGATGTTCCAATAGTTTTGAGGAAGAGGGCTGAGCAGTTATGCGGAGGGGGCGTGGAGACTGTGGTCCAAATCTTTTTCTGATGTTTTTGTTATAGGGCCAGAGGGCATGCCACTACATTGTATACTGGCTGGCTCACCCAGTGACTAAATGAGGCAAAACCAATCTAATAAAATAATTTTTATTAAACAGCCCAAAAAGTCTTAAATAAAATATACATTAACACACAAAACAATGCTATTTTTATTAAACAGCCCAAAAACTCTGAAATAATATATATATATTAACACACAAAACAATGCTATTATGCAATACTGTTTCCCACTAACATTAACTAAATTAAACTATCCATACAATTATTAATTACACCACCCCCTTACACTAAATTATCCCTGATTATAAGGGGTTAATACACAATAGAGTAATGCACGGGTAAGAAAAAAGGCTAATACACAAAAGGAAAGCAACTGCAAGCAGGAGGGAAGGAAAGGGTTAATAGTTGGGAACAAGTAGCAGGAAAGGAAGCAGATGATTAATACAGGAGCAGGGGAGGATTTGACACTTCACACTTTTGTCTTGATGCTGGACACTGCAGATAAGATGCTAGATGTCTTCAGACATGGAATCTGGGATCTGCAGGGAGGTGAGGGCTTAGTCTGCCAGGGGAGCTGGCAAGAGGAGTTGATAGGAGGGGGGGGACACAGAGACACGTGGAGGGGAGAGAGGGAGACAGGCTGTGGTCAGAGAGAGAGTGCATCGCAACTTCTTCATTTTTAGCTTCTCGGGGCACGTGCACATTGCAGACACGCCCCATCATACGTGCACCTGCGAGGGGGAGGGATGAGTGCACAATAGTACCCTGCATTCTTTGAATTTCATATGTCTGTGGTGAAATGATTAGCTCACTACAGACTTTGATCACCTACAGAGAGTGGCCCCTCACAGAATAATGGATTTATTGTCTCTTATTCTGACGGCCTTTAATCGTCCACTGATATGTTGTTTTGACCAGAACAACAGATGTCCTTTCACAAGATTGACATTTGTCAATCTCGTTTGGTATGCACAAACTGACCATGGTCTCAAACATTAGTGGCAATTTCAAAAGGGGACCTGCATGTGGATCTGAAGACATACCGGTAATTAAATGTAAATGTGGAGGGAGATTTATTGTGGAACACTTGTGAGGGCATATATATATATAAATTTAAATTTATGTATAAATATATATACTGCATATATTTATTATTGTACAATCCCCGTGTTGTCGAAAACGCAACAATGAAATTTGAGGGAAGAGTAGTGTTAGGATATATTTGTCTACTCAATCCTATCACCATTATCTGTTCAGCATGGAATGAAGTTTCAACTTAAGGCCCAGTCTCACATAACGATGCATCAGCGATCCCGATAAGGATAACGATGTGCAGAGATCGCTGGTGCGTCGTTTACACATCGCTGGTAAGATGTCAAACAGGCATCTTACCAGCGATGTGTAAACGACGCACTAGCAATCCAGAATTATACCAAGGTCATTGTGAATTTTCTCTCCATAGTGTAGCATTGAGATCGTTGCTCATTATCTTTGTCAAACACAACGATGTAGCATTCCCAGCGGGAGCACGACGACGCAGGAATGACCCAGAGCAGTGTGTAACGATCAACGATTTTACAGCAGGGGCCAGATCGTTGGTGCGTGTCACACAGAACGACACCGCTTCTGCGTCACGGATTTCGTGACGCAACAGCGATCCCAATAGCGATCTCGTTAGCGATCTCTTTATGTGTGACAGGGCCTTTAGGTATCCTATTTAAATCTCTTTATTGTGATAATTAAACAACAAAGTAGTTAATCAAAGTAGTAATACATTCATTTACCATTAAACGCGAATAACAATCAGTTGATAGTAAGTCACTAGCAAGATACACATAAAAGAGAAAAATAAAAAAGGGGGAGGAAAGGAAAAATAAAGGATAAGTATCAAAGGAGAGGAAAGGAGAAGGAAAAGTGCAGCATAAAATAAACCGAAAAGGGGTAAAGGCAGGAGTAAGGAAAAAGGAGGGGGGAGGAGGGAGAAAGGAAGAAAGGGGTCAATAAAAGGGTGTATCAACCCAAACTATATACACTCACATGGTGGGTTACATCTCTAAATATCATAATAAAGAGCAATCTCCTTAATCAAGTACAATCTATAAAGAAGAATAAAGGTAGATAAAGTATGTTCAATGATACTATAAATGAGCAAACATACATACAACTCAGGAAAGAAGACTAATCTGTCAATCAATATCAAATGTCAATGTCGGAGAAAACAAAGACACCCAGGGGGTCCACTTTTCTAAGCATCTACGATGCAGATTATTTCTAACCGCAAAAATATATTCAAAAAAGTTATGCGAGGAAAGTTTATCTAATAAATCCTCTATAGTGAGTGGTTTTTCATCTCTACACAAAGAAGCAATAAGGGTTTTTGCTGCTATAAGGATATTTATTATAAGTAAATGTTTTTATTTTGGAATCTCGTGGACCCTTATCAGTAGAGCTAAGTCCATTGTGAGGGTGACTTTATAATTCATAAGTAAATTTATTAGCGTCTGAACAGGTAACCAAAACTGTCTGATTACATGACAGCTCCAGAAAATGTGCTTAATAGTCCCAACTGAGCCAGTGTCTCCAGCAAAGCGGATTATTTACTGAATCAATCAAATGCAACTTTTGTGGGGAGAGGTATCACTTCGTGAAGATCTTGTATTGCGTTTCCTGGAGCGACACACAAGGGACAGTGGAGTAGATCATCGGTAGAATGCAAGTAAAATGATCATACAAGGCCTTGCGGTCTATCTCCAACTTCCTCTCCCACACACCCAAGAATCTTTTATTATCTAGAGTAGCATCACTATTGAAAAATTGATACAATTTGCCAGTCCTCCACCCCATTTCAAAGTCAGTGTGTTGGAGGAGTGAGTCAATGTTGCTAGGTAAAGTAAGAAACAATTTCCCGCTGCTTAAAGTATCATTGATTACACGCCATTTAGCATCTTCAGTCATAGGCAAACTAAACTGTGCTTCTAGAATGGAGAAGGGTTTCAAGTGGTAATTAATTAAAAAATCTGAAACAGACTTAGTACCAGCTTTTCTCCAAGAATGGAGTTTCAGTAATGGGCAGGTAGCCTCAAGGATCTCTATTGGGAGCCAGCAGGGAGTAATGCTTCTAAAGAAAGGCTTGGAAATATGTACAAGATCTACTTAGGTATCCAGACATCACCTCTTCCCTGCCATTTGCCATATCTCAATGTCTGTATCCTCAGATTACACCGTAGTCATCTTTCTGGATCTTCTTGGTTTCTTTGGCTCAGGAATAAAGTTCTTTGGTTGTCTAGTCACTGCTGTCTTGTCATTGCCAATATTAATATATTCACCTATCCCAAAGTAATCTTTTTCCAAGATTGTAGAACTAAAAAGAAAGAGAGTGCAATAGGGTCTTATCTCAATGAGAATCACAAGGGATAGATGATCACTGCTCACCTGGACGGGTTGTGTAGCACACAACCGGCATGCACGTAAAATGGCTGCTGCAGGGTCCACACATCAATGGAAACCATGGTAGAAATGGAGGATAAAAGACTGTGTTCACCGGACCCACGCTGCTCATAGAGGGGGTGGTCAAGGAGTTGTTGGTAGCAAGTGGCTTTTTATTACATCTGGCATGTTTCGGAGTCAGACCTGAATCCTTCCTCAGGGTAGGCTCCCTGAGGAAGGAGTCGGGTCTGACTCCGAAACGCGTCGGATGTAATAAAAAGCACTTGGTACCAACAATTCCTTGACCGTCTCCTCTATAAGCAGCGTGGGTCCAGTGAACACAGTCCTTTATCCTCCATTTCTTCCAAGATTGACTGCTCAGACTCTGGAGGGGCTGCACCTTTGGTCTATAGATCAGCCCATGTCATTTTTCTGTGAACACCCTTCACCTTACCATTTTTTTATTGATATGTCTGGTGTGATGTGACGACCGGGTGTCACAACCGGTCTTACAACACCCCTTACCCTGCCTGTTTTTTGTATCTCTTCTGCAGCTTGCTTCTAGATGGTTTTGAGTACAACTGGCGTGATGGGACTGCAGGGTGTCCAATCTGTAGTTGAGCCTCACCAGGTGGTTTCTTAAAGCCCCTCCTTCCTGGGGTAAGATCAGTCATGGAATGGCATTCTTTCAGCAGAGGCATGACTTTCAACAGACACTTCCCCTACTATCTTGATTGAAGTATCAATTATCGATGTGGTTCATCAGTGGATAGACAGCTGACTCTCTACAAGTCAGGTCAGAATTTCTCGAGTAGGGCATAATGTCACAATATCTTAGTTCAACCTGTAAACGTGAGATAAATGTGCATAGGGTCTTATCCTTTTTACAAAGGGTTATAGCGGTATATATCAGGAACTGCTCACCTGGCTCGGTTGTGTCACCCACAACCGGTATAATCGCCTGTAAGATGGCTTATAGGGTGGCTGCTGCAGGGCCGTACCTTCACGATAATCATGGAGACAGGAATGCTGTAATGGGACAAAATGGCGGAATGCCCACGCTGCCACCAGGAATCACCAGGAAACGAAGAGTTAACTGGGCAGATTTTTCTTTATTCTATCCTACGCGTTTCGGAGTCTCTATCCGAGCTCCTTCCTCAGGGAACAGGGATGTACCCTGAGGAGGGAGCTCGGATAGAGGCTCCGAAACGCGTAGGATAGAATAAAGAAAAATCTGCCCAGTTAACTCTTCATTTCCTGGTGATTCCTGGTGGCAGCGCGAGCATTCCGGCAGTTTTTCCCATTACAGCACAATATCTCAGTTGACTCTAAGAAAGAGCACAGTCCAACCGACCTTTAATCTATCCCTTACAAACTATACAAATTCAAGGGTTGAAGTAGCAAACACCTTAGAAGATGATGGGGCCTGTCCCTAGGGAACCTTACTCTTTCCCCTTCACATAAAAAAACAAGTCTATATCCCTCCTTCACCCAACACACCTAAACCAATGTATAAAAAAAAATATCTGAAAACACTCATAATAGCAATAATTTAGCTCCCTCCTCCATCCAATACACCTAACCCAAGGTAAAAACAAACAAACAATATATTCAATGCTATAAGGTTTCAGGACCGAGTTGAAGTAATGTCCTAAACACTCAGATAAAAGAGATAAAATCACAATGTTCCAGGACTTTTGTACTGGACCTTCTTCAACGGTTAAATTCACGAAGTTCTGCCAGATTCTCTCGTATTTGGTAGGCAACTCTCTTTACTCTCCAGTAAACCAGGCACAATCCAATGTAACATACCAAGAACCTGAAGAATTATTACCTGGTGGATAAGGAAGTTGAAAAAGGAGGTAGGTTTCGGACTGTAGCCAAATAAACTGTACCACTAGGACACCTTCAAGTCTCTAAGAATAGAGGATTTGCAGGGGGAGACAGGGGACGCGCAGGCTTTAAGTGTAGTATATTAGTAAGTAGTAAGTTTCAGTGGTTGAAAACACTCACCACGTAAAAGTCTTGAGATCTTGCATATAAATCCACTGTCTGCAGACCACAGAAGGGTGTAGATTCTCTCTTCAGTTTGCTGCACAACCTCGACACAATATGTGAGCACTGGGATGTGCTACTATAGACACAATAGCTTTTTTCCCAATCTCAGGAAAGATTCATACTCAAGATAATAAATGTAATTATCCTTTACTAATTAAATTAAAAAAATTAAAATATTTAGAACATTCCCTCCGGGGAGACACAACAGAAACAAAGCCAATCAATGAATTCATAGTATTACATCCATTGTCCTTAAATAGTACATATCAAGGTATACAGGGTAATATCACTATCTTCACCAATGCATTAGTCCACTCACACCATAGTATCTTCAATAACTTATGGTTCATCCAAACACTATACCGTGGATGCACAATTCCTAATACCTTTCTATAATAGTTTCTATGCGATATGCACCCTAAAGTTTTCATCTATGGACAAGGCTCATACCTGATTACTTTTCCTGGCAGCGTTTGTGGTTCCTTCTCCCCTACAGCTGTTTTACAACCCGCTTCTTCCGGGGCCAGAGCAATTTTCGCCGCTGGAGGTGTCTTCCCTTCCGTCTTCCGGCGGTAGCAGTCACATGTTGCGATCATGTGACTCGGGACCTCCTTAAAGGAAAAAAACAAAGAAAGCGTTTATATATGGACTGGGATCATAGCCAAATTTCAGATTACATATCAAATTTTATCAGTACAATACTGAAAAAAGTACACACAAGTAGCAAAAAACTCACATTTAAAAACAAGTAAAAACAGAGAAACTGTATGAATAGAAGGGAAATCCTTCAACCACTGCTTGCTGTGGGCACAAAGAATTCACATGAAATGTATCATTTTTACAGGCCAGATGACCACTTGCTCTAAATAAATTGTTATGCACACACAAAGAAGCTAAGATGAGTTTTCAAAATATTAGAAATCATTGCACAAAAGCCACCTCAATAGGATTTCCCAACAACAGGACAACACCCCTGTTATGATAAAGGGTTTAAAGGAGATAGCCTGTGTGAAAATGTATGGATAGAGCATACAAAGGAGGTCAGTGGCAAAGAACAGCAATGTTCCAAATATTTGTGCCCATAGTTACCAATAACCACCTAATGTGGAGATGAAAGCAGCAAGCAGGGGACCAGAGAACCTCACCCTACGCGTGTCTCCCGTCACAAGGGGCTTCTTCAGGGGTCAGAGAGGTACCGCTAGTGGGTTAAAGAGCTACTTAAGTGTACCTGTTAATCAGATCAAATTCAATGAAGATCTGCTGCTGTAGGGCGCGCGCTTGCGACCTCTGGGATCCGGAACGGCCGCTGACGCTTAGTTATGATGTCATGCCGTAATGCCGTAAAGTGTGGGCATCGACGTCACCACAGGTCCTATCACCGATCACCACGGTGTCCCTATTATAGTCATCATATTGTTATATGGGACAACAATGTTAACAATTCCCCAATAAAACACGCTGGGATATACAGTATACAGCACCAAAAATAGAAGAATATAAAGCAGAAATTTTTCGGTTGCGCCACACTGTTTACTAAAGGCAGATTAAATTCTCCGTTACACTGATTCTTCACTCACCTTAACTGGTTGTGCCGTCTCTGCACAACCAGATTGTAGGCTCAGTGGTGAGGGAGGGATCCGAGACCTTTACTCGCCGATTCCTGGTTCCAAACTAATTGTCCAGCTCCAACTCGCTTCTCCGGGTCCCGAGATCAATCACGTGTCTGTTTTACCAGCCAGGTCCTTGTGTGCAGAGCCACATGTCGAAACATGTTAAGGAACAATACAGAAATGGTGGTATTTAGAATATGAGCGCTATACAAGGACACTGCACTGATCAGTATTACCTTTAGATATTTATTGGATATTAACAAATGTGAGTCCTCGCCACTGGAACAATACAGAAATGGTGGTATTTAGAATATGAGCGCTACACAAGGACACTGCACTGATCAGTATTAAATTTAGATCTTTATTGGATATTAACAAATGTGAGTCCTCGCCACTAGAATATGAGCGCTACACAAAAATAGAAGAATGGAATAAATCAAACACTGAATACAAAACGATCTAACTGTAAATTAATGAGAATAAACAGTAATAATATACACGTAGGACATTGTGCACGGAGGAAGATAGTAATATACAGGTCTACACCTAGTACAGAGAGCAGAGGATGGTAATATACAGGTGTACACCCAGTACAGAGAGCAGAGGATGGCAATATACAGGTTTACACCTAGTACAGTGCTTCACAATGCACATTACTGAGCAGACACCACTTCTGGGAATGAACTATTTAACATCAGATGTGTGTGTGTGTGTGTGTGTGTAACACACGTGGATCATGAATATGAATGCATTGTACCGTGCCTGATTACACTAATTTCCCCCCATGCTCAGCTCGGAGCACAAGGTTAGCAGCACAGCTTATAAAGCACACTCCAAGGCCACAGTGTATGACAAATATAAAGGGCAAACAATGGCAAACATTCCAGGCAGCGCACAAACAAAATCAGAATGACATTGCCATATCCCTACCAGTCACTGTACCCACATCCAGCCAGGTACAGTGCTCTTATGGGCACAAACCACAATATCAGATCAGTGGTAAAGTCTAATTATTGCTCAGGCTGCTTGTGTTAAGTGCGGGCACCAAACCACATTGCTGCTACCGCCCCCACACACGTGCCGCCTGGGGCGGATCGTCCCCCCCTGACTCCCCCTTCCCCCACACGCTATGCCACTGATTATGCTCTGTAGGGGACAGACCCTAAAAAGGATAGTAGCCCCCAGCAGTCTCGAGAAACCTATCGATAAAGGGGTTAACCACCTGAGAAATTAGTCAAATATGCTAATACCCGAGGTGGGCATTTTCAGATGTGGATCTAGGAAATGCTGCACCTGCGATATTCTTGACTACAATACTAAAACGATTATATCAATTAGTAATGTTGTTGTGGTCAACGTGAAGCAACAATTAACATGTGACAGTGACTTTATTGTTTATGTAGTCACTCATGCCTGTGGCCTTCAATATGTGCTTTGGCCTTTAATACGTGGGTCGCACTGTGCAGACCTTGCGATCCTGTATGAAAGGCCACAGGCACAATACTAGGAACTCTTATCCAGATACCTCAGTCTAAAACATAAGGAGTTTCATATTGTAGTAACTCCACTAGAGCAAATCTCTGAGACTTGCACTAATAGAGCACAACAATTAAATCGGAAAGAGTCGTTCTGGATTTTTAGGCTTGGCACTTTATATCAAGACAGCTTGACTCATGTAGTAGAACATGTCTGTAATTTTAATGTGTTTTTTTCAAATTTTCTCTGAATCACCTGTTTTGCACATACAGTTGTGGCCAAAAGTATTGACACCCCTGCAATTCTGTCAGATAATACTCAGTTTCTTCCTGAAAATGATTGCAATCACAAATTCTTTGGTATTATCATCTTCATTTAATTTGTCTTCAATGAAAAAACACAAAAGAGAATGAAGCAAAAAGCAAAACATTGATCATTTCACACAAAACTCCAAAAATGGGCCAGACAAAAGTATTGGCACCCTCAGCCTAATACTTGGTTGCACAACCTTTAGCCAAAATAACTGCGATCAACCGATTCTGGTAATCAATTTTCTAGTAGAAGCAAAGGAAAGGAAGAAAGCGCACCGATCTAAATGTAAATGTATAATTAGATCGTAGGTGGATGTAGATGGCACTCACCTTTTTTAGGTCTTCTTAACTTGCGTATCGGTCACTAGGGACCATTAAGTATCCAGGCGTAGATTTCCTCAGTAGTCGGTATGCTGCAAATCCCTGGTAGCTAGTATGTAGTGCAGACCGAGTTACCATAGGAATATAGATCCAATAGAGTTTTTACCAGGCTATTTGCGCTCCCAGAGGTTGATGATCCAAAACTTCTTGTAATTCATAAAGAGTTTTTATTATTTCTTAAGAAAAGCACATACAACGCGTTTCGACAGTAAAAAAATGTCTTCCTCAGGAATATTGTTAAAAATGTTCCAAAGTTGTGGATAGCTTTATAGGAAATAGTATTATGCTAAATAGGGTGTGGACCACTAAGGTTAGTTACTGACACACCTGCTATATAGCTGCTATACAAGTTTGGTATATTCAGAAGCACATACTAATAATAAAAAAACAAACACATTACATGTATATATAGAGCATAGTAAAATTTGATTATGACAGATAAAATGTGAAATATAATTTGATCATAAATAGCATGAAATGTTCAATATAGTTATATAACAAATTGAAAATTGTTGTATGTGGCTGAAATCCATTTAAAATCCACAAAAAAAAAAAGTGCTCATTAAAATTATGAGAAAACACACAGTATCCACGGAAGGATTAATTTAATATTCCCTCAATCAGCTCATTTAATCCGTCCGGGTGTAGAGAACCCATTTTAAAAATCCAATAAGATTCTTTGCGATTTAATTTTTCAGTGCGGTTTGGGCAGTTCTTCAGAATTTGCTCAGCTGGTGTAACTTTTATATTAAATTGTTTATTATGCTTCAAACATAAGTGCCGGGACAAACTATGTTTCATGAAGCCATTTTTCGCATTGTGTCTGTGACCATTCATACGTGTTCTCAGGGACTGGATAGTGCGTCCCACGTACTGAATGCCACAGGCACATGTGATGACACACACCACAAATTGGCTGTCACAGGATAATTTCTGTAATTTCCCAATTGCACAGAAATTATCCTGTGACAGTCAATTTGTGGTGTACTCTATATATACATGTAATGTGTTTGTTTTTTATTATTAGTATGTGCTTCTGAATATACCAAACTTGTATAGCAGCTATATAGCAGGTGTGGCATTAACTAACCTTAGTGGTCCACACCCTATTTAGCATAATACTATTTCCTATAACGCTATCCACAACTTTGGAACATTTTTAACAATATACCTGAGGAAGACATTTTTTACTGTTGAAACGCATTGTATGTGCTTTTCTTAAGAAATAATAAAAACTCTTTATGAATTAGCCTGGTAAAAACTCTATTGGTAATCATCAATGAGTTTCTTACAATGCTCTGCTTGAATTTTAGATCATTCTTCTTTGGCAAACTGCTCCAGGTCCCTGATATTTGAAGGGTGCCTTCTCCAAACTGCCATTTTTAGATCTCTCCACAGGTGTTCTATGGGATTCAGGTCTGGACTTATTGCTGGTCACCTTAGAAGTCTCCAGTGCTTTCTCTCAAACCATTTTCTAGTGCTTTATGAAGTGTGTTTTGGGTCATTGTCCTGCTGGAAGACCCATGATCTCTGAGGCAGACCCAGCTTTCTCACACTGGGCCCTACATTATGCTACAAAATTTGTTGGTAGTCTTCAGACTTCATAATGCCATGCACACGGTCAAGCAGTCCAGTGCCAGAGGCAGCAAGGCAAATCCAAAACATCAGGGAACCTCCGCCATGTTTGATTGTAGGGACCGTGTTCTTTTCTTTGAATGCCTTTTTTTTTTCTCCTGTAAACTCTATGTTGATGCCTTTGCCCAAAAAGCAATACTTTTGTCTCATCTGACCAGAGAACATTCTTCCAAAACGTTGTAGGCTTTCTCAGGTAAGTTTTGGTAAACTCCAGCCTGGCTTTTTTATGTCTCGGGGTAAGAAGTGGGGTCTTCCTGGGTATCCTAACATACAGTCCCTTTTCATTCAGACGCCGACGGATAGTACGGGTTGACACTGTTGTACCCTCGTACAGCGGGGGAGCTTGAACTTGTTTGGATGTTAGTCGAGGTTCTTTATCCACCATCCGCATAATCTTGCGTTGAAATCTCCTGTCAATTTTTCTTTTCTGTCCACATGTAGGGAGGTTAGCCACAGTGCCATGGGCTTTACACTTGATGACACTGCACACGGTAGACACAGGAACATTCAGGTCTTTGGAGATGGACTTGTAGCCTTGAGATTGCTCATGCTTCCTCACAGTTTGGTTTCTCAAGTTCTCAGACAGTTCTTTGGTCTTTTTTCTTTTCTCCATGCTCAATGTGGTACACACAAGGACAAAGGACAGAGGTCAACTTTAATCCATGTCAACTGGCTGCAAGTGTGATTTAGTTATTGCCAACACCTGTTAGGTGCCGCAGGTAAGTTACAGGTGCTGCTAATTACACAAATTAGAGAAGCATCACATGATTTTTATAACAGTGCCAATACTTTTGTCCACCCCCTTTTTTATGTTTGGTGTGGAATTATATCCAATTTGGCTTTAGGACAATTCTTTTTGTGTTTTTTCATTGAAGACAAATTGAATGAAGATAATACCACCAAAGAATTTGTGATTGCAATCATTTTCAGGAAGAAACTGAGTATTATCTGACAGAATTGCAGGGGTGTCAATACTTTTGGCCACAACTGTATATACTATAATTTGTAAATTGTTGGTCTAGTGTATAAGTTTATTTTTGTTTGTATGTGATTTCTAGCCAAATATTTAATACCTGTTTAACAAAATCCTTTTATCTGTATATTTATATATTTATTCTTTACTTATTGGCTAACTTTAATTGTAGCATAGTGGTTTTAATGGAACAGACGGTTTCCCAACCTGGATTACATTTTACACTTCTCAGGGAGGTAACTAGTAAAAATCTTTTGGTTCTGCCCTTGAGAGTGATGCAACAGAATGTCCTCTATAAACAAGAATTATTTGTGTAAAGTATTTATCATACCTGAGGAAGACTATAAGTCATAACGCGTTGTTTGATTGTTTTTTCTGAGTTCCAATAAAGAAATGATCAAAGTTAAATCGTGGGTGGATCTTCTACTCCAAGGAGCGCAATATACCTGGCATTTTAAACTTCCTGTAGAGTCTCTGTCTAAGGCATTGGTAATCCTTGTAATCTTGATCTTGTCGTGCTCAAGCTGAGTAGTGGCTCAATTCTCAGCCTCTTGAATATTTTGGAGTAGCTCGTCTTCTTTGCTAAAATTTTAACAAGAGACAATTGAGCTCACAACCAAAACCAAGAGAAATCTTCTATAGCCTCACAGAGGTGTCAGAGCGGATGTTGAGTCTCTTCTCCGGTGTTATTGGGGTTTTTCCCTGCTGTTCTGTGACATCTAAACCTAGCATGGGACTAAGGGTATAATATGCTCCTGAGAGGAGCATGCCTCCTTTGGTACAATTAGTTCCATATAAAGAATATGTAATATTTTGCCCTTAGTACCAAGCACAATAAACTTGACTCAAGTATTTCAGAAGAGAGTAGGGTATTGGGTTAGCCTTCATCTCACAGGACCAATCAGAGTCCTAACACTGGTGTCTAAGCACCCTGTCTTGACTCCCATGGCAGAGGATAGCATCCTCTTTCCTCCAACATCCCTCTGTATCAAACAGATAAGGATAGCCTTGCTGATAGGTTAGGATGTCTGAGGAGAGCTGTGGATGAAGCACCGTCCGATTGTTAACCACAATTCCTAGATTCATGGCACTGTATCCTTGTCTGAGGTTTCCAGATATAGTTGCCAAAGGATATGCAGGGGAGGTGATATTGCGGCTCCCATGCCACTGCACCAGCCACCAGTTTGTATGGTTGGCTGCAAACGGGGAGATCAGGGAACTTACTCTTTGTCAGAGGTTAAATGGGTAGTGACCCTTGTATGAAGAGGACACAATATGGTTTAGTTTGTCTGAAAGTTCAATTTGGACCTGCGTACATAGTATGGCAAACTGTTCTCTGTCTTGCACTTTCATTAGACCTGCAATTAACCTTCTAAACTTTGTCGTAGAGCCAAAAATAGAGAGGTAGGGACATCAATGTGCGAACACTGTAAACTGACATGGTTTACATCAAGCTGAGTTCTGAACCCTTCCCCAGCATGTTGCGCTGTCTCCTGAAGTTTTTCTCTCTTAACCATAGTGTTCAGGGTACCCACTCCTAATGCCCGTCCACAAATTCCCAAGACTATCAAGTTTCTCCTCCCCCTAAATTTCCTGTGTCGGGGATCATCTTTTCTCACTTCTTGCCCTGCCTTAGCCCATGCTCTGATCATGTCAATTTGGTTCCTCACAATTTCCTCACATCTGTGATCCCAGTGACTAACTCTTAAGTAATCTACGGAAATTCACCAGGTATATAGAACAAGTTTAGTTCCCGTGATGATCTTCCATGGGGATGACAGTTGACGAGCTATGGAATCTGCCAATTGATGGGTGGAAACATTGCAAGAGTCCAGGTGCGGTTTGACTGGTTGGAGACCTTGAGCTACATATGGAACTCTGTCACTCTTATTTGTAGTGGATTTATGTATATGTGTAGCACAAGTGACTTGGGAATCCACCTTCGACCTACCAACCCCCTCTTAACCCAACTCTATTTGTGCACCTCAGGTGGCCTTTGCTTGGTTGTTGTGAATCAGAATCAGGAGGATTGTAGAAGGGAAGTGTCCCAGAATAATTATGTATGTGTAATATAAATATTATATATTATACAGTGGGGGAAATAAGTGTTTGATCCATTGCTGATTATATAATTTAGACAATGTGATTTTCAGGATTTTATTTTTTATATTCTATCTCTCATTGTTAAAATTACTCTACCCTTAAAATTATAGCCTGTTCATGTCTCTGTCAATTGGCAAACTTACAAAATCTGCAAGTGATCAAATATTTATTTCCCCCACTGTTTATATACATGTATATATGTATGTGTATATATATATATATATATATAGTTGTGGCCAAAAGTATTGACACCCCTGCAATTCTGTCAGATAATTCTCAGTTTCTTCTTGAAAATGATTGCAATCACAAATTCTTTGGTATTATTATATTCATTTAATTTGTCTTCAATGAAAAAACACAAAAGAGAATGAAGCAAAAAGCAAAACATTGATCATTTCACACAAAACTCCAAAAATGGGTTGATCGCAGTTATTTTGGCTAAAGGTTGTGCAACCAAGTATTAGGCTGAGGGTGCCAATACTTTTGTCTGGCCCATTTTTGGAGTTTTGTGTGAAATGATCAATGTTTTGCTTTTTGCTTCATTCTCTTTTGTGTTTTTTCATTGAAGACAAATTAAATGAAGATAATAATACCAAAGAATTTGTGATTGCAATCATTTTCAGGAAGAAACTGAGTATTATCTGACATAATTGCAGTGGTGTCAATACTTTTGGCCAACACTGTACATGCTGAGTGAGGGTTCCAAAGGGCATAGTTGAAGGAGACAGAAGGCATGCAGGAATATTAATAAAATTATTGGAGTTTCTGAGTATAGCAGGGAAGGAGTTAAGTTTACTATGATAAAAAGGGCCTGGATGAGGTTCAATATCCCCTGTGACTAGGAGAATAAGAATAAAGGGAGTGAGTAGATGGTTAAGGGATTTGTGAAGGTGTCTCTTATGTTGTTTGGAGGGTGTGAATGGATATGTTTTATTTTAACATTCTAAAAAGAGCATGAGAGCTGTACATAAGAGAGGGGAGCAGAGAGTGACTGATACCGATGGAGTGCACCAAGTGTGAGAAAGAGCGGTAGATATGAGGCAAGGAATCAGTTAGCACACAAATGGTGCAAATACTCATATTGAACACCTTTTGCAGTACAAGTGAACAAGTGACATGTCTGTTTGTTTGTCATGCATGACTTACCCATTTCCTGCCCGTTGTAACTGCATTGCGCTTTTTAAATCTGCACATCATATGCTTCCCCAGGAAAGTTTATAGGTAAGCTTGTGCTTAGATCAGGGTCAATTTAACTCGTTAATCAATCAATCACTCTAATTTAAGACAGCAGGGGAACGTGAAAAGCAAGACAAATAAGCATGGTTGCATGCCCCAATTTATATATATCCAAATTCTAACATCCAAAAAAGGAATACCCCTTACAATAAAATATAACCTTTTGTAATCTCTCATTAAAATATTAATTTATAACGTGTTTCTATATTTCTCAATTTATTTCCAAAAACTAAGAGTGCCTTCACACTGCGGCGTGATCCGGTCCGGGGCTGTCCGGGAGGACCCTGACAGCCGCGGACTGGATCAGCACACAGGACTGGAGGGCTAATATGCCCTCCGGTCCGGTGTGCAGCCGTACGCAGTTTCCGCTGCTGATAAGGCAGGACTGCGGCGCCGCGGTCCTGACCTGTCAGCGGCTGCAGCTGTGTGCGGCTGGACACCGGACCAGAGGGCATATTAGCCCTCTAGTCCTGTGTGCTGATCCAGTCTGCGGCTGTCAGAGTCCTCCCGGACAGCCCCGGACCGGATCACGCCGCAGTGTGAAGGCACCGTTATATTGCTAAAAATATCACAGTTCATAAACCATTCCAAATACCGTATATACTCGTGTATAAGCCGAGTTTTTCAGCCCAAAAATTGGGTTGAAAAGTCACCCCCTCGGCTTATACAGGGTCAATACGGTAATCCTATGGTGTCCGGGTGCTGGAGAGGCTGGAGGAGGCGGGAGGAGGCTGCTGAATGAGCGGCCCGTCACGTGGGGCCGCTCATTAGATATGCACGGCTCCCCCCGCCCATCACAGTGGCAGGGGGAGCCGTGCATACAGCCCCCCCAGTGTATACAGACAGACCCCCCCAGTGGCACTAGTCCCCCATCATAAGAACAGCCCCCCCCCGCTTTGCAGAGCCCCCCCGCTTGCAGAGCCCCCCCCGCTTTGCAGAGCCCCCCCCCCGCTTTGCAGAGCCCCCCCGCTTTGCAGAGCCCCCCCCGCTTTGCAGAGCCCCCCCGCTGCATAATCTTACCATCCAGGGTCTTCTTCACCGGAGGTCCTGCAGTCATCATTGCGCGCTGTGTCGTGGTCTCACGTGACCCGGCGCGGTGACGTCATTCCACTGCGACCGCCGGGTCACGGGAGACCGGGAACACAGCGCGCGAGGATGGACTGCAGGACCTCCGGTGAAGAAGACCCTGGATGATAAGATTATGCAGCGGGGGGGCTCTGCAAAGCGGGGGGGCTCTGCAAAGTGTGGGGGGCTGTTCTTATGATGGGGGGCTAGTGCCACTGGGGGGTCTGTCTGTATACACTGGGGGGGCTGCTGTAGATACACCTGGGGCTGCTGCTGTAAACTACCCCTGGGAAGGCTGCTGCTGTATACTACCCCCCTGGGAAGGCTGCTGCTGTATACTACCCCTGGGAAGGCTGCTGCTGTATACTACCCCTGGGAAGGCTGCTGCTGTATACTACCCCCCTGGGAAGGCTGCTGCTGTATACTACCCCCCTGGGAAGGCTGCTGCTGTATACTACCCCCTGGGAAGGCTGCTGCTGTATACTACCCCCCCTGGGAAGGCTGCTGCTGTATACTACCCCTGGGAAGGCTGCTGCTGCTGTATACTACCCTGGAAGGCTGCTGCTGTATACTACCCTGGGAAGGCTGCTGCTGTATACTACCCCTGGGAAGGCTGCTGCTGTATACTACCCCCTGGGAAGGCTGCTGCTGTATACTACCCCCCTGGGAAGGCTGCTGCTGTATACTACCCCCCTGGGAAGGCTGCTGCTGTATACTACCCCCCTGGGAAGGCTGCTGCTGTATACTACCCCCTGGGAAGGCTGCTGCTGTATACTACCCCCCTGGGAAGGCTGCTGCTGTATACTACCCCCCTGGGAAGGCTGCTGCTGTATACTACCCCTGGGAAGGCTGCGGCTGTATACTACGCCTGGGAAGGCTGCTGCTGTATACTACGCCTGGGAAGGCTGCTGCTGTATACTACCCCTGGGAAGGCTGCTGCTGTATACTACCCCTGGGAAGGCTGCTGCTGTATACTACCACTGGGAAGGCTGCTGCTGTATACTACCACTGGGAAGGCTGCTGTAACACTGCTGGGGCCTGTATATACCACTGGGGAGGCTGCTGTATACCACACTGCTGGGGGCTGTATACCTGTGCTGGGGTCCACCCTCGGCTTATACACGAGTCACTAGGTTTTCCCAGATTTTGGGGGCAAAAGTAGGGGGGTCGGCTTATACACGGGTCGGCTTATACACGAGTATATACGGTAATTGTTTTCTATCCATACAAGCTTTGTAAGGGGCAAACACCACAGATTACTTTTTTTTGTCAGGAGTCCTTTGTAAATTATATTGCAATGTCAACAGTAAAAGTAATAATATGGATTCCAAGAATAATGGGTATTACATCTGTTTATATTATATATCATATTGTTATTTTTCTAATACAGAGAAACTCTGAGAGAAGTCCTGCATCTGTTGAGGAGTACTGGCAGTACGCAAGTCGAATACATCATCCGGATTATGAAGAAATGGGGCAAAGAAAATCGTGTACCAGTTTGACAGAACACCATTTAAATATATCAAACCGAACATTTAGTAAACTGTTATCTTAGGGCAATAGGTAGGTCCAATCTCAGCCTTCTATGGCTGATGTAGAAATGACTCCATTAAGGCACGGACCACTCCAGAGTTTTTTTTTATCATCTGCTATCAATAATGTATAGTTAGTGTAGGCATTAAAGTACTTACCGGTCGCTGGATTGTGGCATGACAGCACTAGTTCTATACTGGTTTGCTGTCTGTGAATGTCAACATCTCAAGGTGCTGTCACACAGCACGATCTGGCCAGCGATGTCGGAAGCGATGCGCGGGTGCCCGCTCGCTTCCGACATCGCTGGCCAGCTGTCACACAGCATCGCTGCGGCCAGCAACACCGCAGCGATGCGGACGGTGACATCGCTCACTGGGCTGGGCTCAGCCCAGCGAGCGATCCGCAGCAAAGCTGTGGTATAGGCTGGATCGCCGCCGACATCGCTCTGGTGATGTCACACGGCGCGATCCAGCCTTATCGCAGGTCGCCGGTTGACAGGTTTACGGTTCTTCCCGTAAACCTGTCAACCTGCAACCAGCGTTAAAACGCAGTCGCGCCGCTCATTTACACAGCGTGACGTCGCTAGCGACATCGCTGATACGTCACTTTTTCGGCGATGTCGCTAGCGACGTCGCCAGGTGTGACACCACCTTTATTAAAAAGACAGGAAATTAAAACAAAACGTTGGTAGCTGCTATGGTCCCTGCTTTACATTGTCTCTCTCATCAGCACACACCTCAGACCGTTACTTCATTATTTAATGTAAGTTTATGGGAGCCTAGTTCTGAGTCACATAGACGTACATTGAGAAAAGGACTTCCGATCCACCTCAAAAACACTGTGTTGTCTAGTTACAACTGTAGTCACGTGATCAAGGAAAGGACCTAAGAAATGGCAGAAGTATTTTAAAGTGAGTTCTGAATATGCAATACTGATAGCTAACTGATGGGAAAATTAAAAAAAAAAAAAAGCTGAAGTGATTTTTTTTTCCGTAAATCCCATAGAAATTAATAGGGATTTGTAAAATTGTATAGCACATTTCTCTCATTACAAGAGTGCCCACTGAAAATAACATGCATTATTAAAGCATATGTTCACATCTCAACACCATTTTACAATATAATAATGTAGATAAATGCATTGGTTGAAATAGATACAGTTCTTCAGTGTGGCTCACACTAATAACCTGTGTTTGTCTATTACAGGGTCATTCCATGTCAAGTGATCCAAAAATGAATATTTTTTTTCCCTGACGTCCTCAGATTTTTTAAAAATTTTTTCTATATGAAGAACAACTTTAGTTAATTACAAAAAAAAAGTTTTGAATTTTTTTCTTTATCAGTTAATTTTTTACAGATTTTTAAAGTTTTAAAAAAGTGCGAATTTTGGCCTGGTATGGCTTTACATTTTCTATCATATCTCGGGCTAGAAATAAGATAGAGAAACAAAATAAACACCAATCTACTCAGAACTGTGCAGGCTTTCACCAGATATGTCACAAGAGGATCTTTGTTAATATTTTACCCATGTGATCGCAAGCACAAAACTTTAAAACGCATTTCCGAAAAATCGGCGCGCTTTAAATATTTCAAAAACTGCCCATGTGTCTGCTATGCTCTTAGCCACATCTGTACCAAATTTCAAGTTGGGATCGCGATGGGATCATATTTTAAAATATTTTAATATTAATAGCGTCAATGGGTCATTCTATATCAAGTGATCTAACATAGTAACATAGTAACATAGTTTTTAAGGTTGAAGGAAGACTTTAAGTCCATCTAGTTCAACCCATAGCCTAACATGTTGATCCAGAGGAAGGCAAAAAAAACCCCATGTGGCAACACTAATCTCCACATTGGGGGAAAAAATTCCTTCCTGACTCCAGATACGGCAATCAGACTAATTCCCTGGATCAACGCCCTATCAAAGAATCTAGTATATATAACTGGTAATATTATAGTTTTCAAGAAAGGCATCCAGGCCCTTCTTAAATGTTAGTAGTGACTCACTCATTACAACATCATGTGGCAGAGAGTTCCATAGTCTCACTGCTCTTACAGTAAAGAATCCGCGTCTGTGCTTATGATTAAACCTTCTTCCCTCCAGACGTAGAGGATGCCCCCTTGTCCCAGTCTCAGGCCTAAGAGTAAAGAGATCATTAGAAAGGTCTCTGTACTGCCCCCTCATATATTTATACATTATTATAAGATCACCCCTAAGCCTTCGTTTTTCCAAGCTAAATAACCCCAAGTTTAATAACCTGTCTTGGTATTGCAGACCCCTTAGTCCTCTAATAACTTTTGTCGCTCTTCTCTGGACCCGCTCTAGTTCAGCTATGTCTTTCTTATACACCGGAGACCAGAATTGTACACAGTATTCTAAGTGTGGTCGCACTAGTGACTTGTATAGAGGTAAAATTATGTTCTCCTCATGAGCATCTATGCCTCTTTTAATACATCCCATTATTTTATTTGCCTTTGCAGCAGCTGCCTGACACTGGCCACTAAATGTGAGTTTGTCATCTACCCATACACCCAGGTCTTTTTCAGTGACAGTTTTGCCCAGTGTTTTACAATTAAGCACATAATTATACCTTTTGTTTCCTCTGCCCAAGTGCATGACTTTACATTTATCCCCATTAAAGCGCATTTGCCATTTAGCAGCCCAAGCTTCTAGTTTACATAAATCCTCCTGTAATATAAAATTGTCCTCCTCTGTATTGATTACACTGCAGAGTTTAGTGTCATCTGCAAATATTGAGATTCTACTCTGTATGCCCCCTACAAGGTCATTAATAAATATATTAAATAGAAGCGGGCCCAACACTGACCCCTGTGGTACCCCACTGTTAACTGTGACCCATTCTGAGTGTGTTCCATTAATAACCACCCTTTGTTTCCTATCACTAAGCCAGTTCTTAACCCACTTACACATATTTTCCCCTAACCCCATTGCCCTCATTTTATGTATCAACCTTTTGTGTGGCACCGTATCAAAAGCTTTTGAAAAGTCCATATACACCACATCCACTGCATTTCCTTGGTCCAGTCCAGAACTTACTTCTTCATAGAAGCTTATTAGATTAGTTTGACAGGAACGGTCCCTCGTAAAACCATGTTGATAATGGGTCATGAGGTTATTTTTCTTCAGATACTCCAGTATAGCATCTCTTAGAAAACCCTCTAGGATTTTACCTACAGTAGAGGTTAAGCTTACTGGCCTATAATTTCCAAGTTCAGTTTTTGTCCCCTTTTTGAATATTGGCACCACATTTGCTATACGCCAGTCCTGTGGTACAGACCCTGTTATTATGGAATCTTTAAATATTAAAAATAATGGTCTATCTATGACAGTACTTAATTCCTGCAGCACTCTGGGGTGTATCCCATCTGGGCCCGGGGATTTGTCAATTTTAGTGATTTTTAGACGATGCCGTACTTCCTCTTGGGTTAAGCAGGTGACGTTTAATTGAGAATTTTTGTTATCACTGATCATATTGTCTGTCATGGGATTTTCTTGTGTAAATACTGTTGAAAAAAAGTCATTTAGCATATTTGCTTTTTCCTCATCCTCATCCACCATTTCACCCAGGCTATTTTTAAAGGGGCCAACACCATCATTTTTTAGTTTCTTACTATTTATGTAGTTAAAAAATATTTTGGGATTCTTTTTACTTTCTCTGGCAATGAGTCTCTCTGTCTCAATCTTTGCTGCCTTGATTTGCTTTTTACAAATGTTATTTAATTTTCTGTATTTATTTAATGCTTCATCACTACCTACTTGCTTTAATTCCCTAAATGCTTTCTTTTTGTCACATATTGCACTTCTTACCGCTTTATTTAGCCATAGTGGTTTCCTCCTATTTCTAGCATGCTTATTCCCATAGGGTATATATTGTGCACAAGTCCTATTCAGGATGCTAATAAACATCTCCCATTTGTGTTGTGTACTTTTATGTCTCAGGACATCGTCCCAGTTTATTGCACTAAGATCATCTCTCAACCGTTGGAAATTTGCCTTCCTGAAGTTTAGTGTCCTTGTGGCCCCTCTACTACACGTCTTAGTAAAGGATACTTGAAAGCTTATTAAGTTATGATCACTATTACCCAAGTGACCTCCAACCCGTATATTTGATATGCGGTCTGGCCTGTTGGTTAATATTAGGTCCAGCAGTGCCCCCCTTCTTGTTGGGTCCTGAACCAGTTGTGAAAGGTAATTGTCTCTTATAGTTTTCAAAAACTTATTACCTTTGCTGGAACTGCAGGTTTCTGATCCCAATGTATTTCAGGGTAGTTGAAGTCCCCCATAATAATGACTTCTCCCTGAGTCGCTGCTTCATCTATTTGCTTTATGAGGATATTCTCCTCCACTTCCATTATTGTTGGGGACTTATAACAAACCCCTATCAGTAATTTATTATTTTTTCCCCCTCCCCTTATCTCCACCCACAGAGACTCTACATTTCCATTAGATTCACCTATATTATCACGCAGGATGGGTTTTAAGGATGATTTTACGTATAAACATACACCTCCTCCTCGCCTATTTGTACGGTCATTTCTGAACAGACAATAGCCCTGTAAATTAACAGCCCAGTCATGGCTCTCATCCAGCCAAGTCTCCGAAATCCCCACCATGTCATAATTATTTTCCAACAAAATCAATTCTAATTCCTCCATTTTGTTGGTGAGGCTTCTGGCATTAGTATACATGCACTTTATGCATCTCTCTTTACCTCTATTCCTTCCTACTAGATTGACTGTTCTAACCCCACCCCCCATGCCACCCCCAATTTTATTACTTGTGCCCAGGTTACTGTTTACACTATCTTCCCCTCCTATACAATGAATACCCTCCCCCCCAATCCCTAGTTTAAACACTCCTCCAACCTTCTAGCCATTTTCTCCCCCAGCACAGCTGCACCCTCCCCATTGAGGTGCAGCCCGTCCCTAGCATAGAACCTGTAGCCAACAGAGAAGTCGGCCCAGTTCTCCAGGAACCCAAACCCCTCCTTCCTACACCAATTCCTGAGCCACTTATTTATCTCCCTAATCTCCCGTTGCCTCTCTGGTGTGGCACGTGGTACAGGCAGTATTTCAGAGAATACTACCTTGGAGGTCCTTGTCTTAAGCTTGCAGCCTAATTCCCTGAAATCATCTTTAAGGACCTTCCACCTACCTCTAACTTTGTCATTTGTGCCAATGTGCACCATGACCGCTGGGTCCTCACCAGCCCCTCCCAGTAATCTGTCAACCCGATCAGCGATGTGCCGGACTCGAGCGCCAGGTAGGCAGCACACTGTTCGACGATCCCTGTCTTTGTGACAGATTGCCCTATCTATTCCCCTAATAATTGAGTCCCCCACTACCAGCACCTGTCTGGCCTGCCCTACTCTCCTGTTTTCCCCCTTACTGGAGCAGACACTCCTCTGGCTTTCAGAGGTCATGCCCTGCTGCAGCAGTGCTATCCTGAACTCACACCCCCCTCATCTGCCAACATAGCAAATATTATTGGGGTGTGCCAGATCAGGGCTAGCCTCTCTGGCACCCTTCCCTCTACCCCGCCTTCTAACTGTCACCCAGCTAGCTACCTCATGGTCCTGAATATGAATATTTTTTTTTACCTGACGTCTTTAGATTTTTTTTATTCTTTTTCTTTATGAAGTACAACTTTAGTTAATTACAAATTAAAAGTTTAGAATTTTTTTCTTCATCAGTTAATTTTTTACAGATTTTTAAAGTTTAAAAAAAGGGTGAATTTTGGCCTGGTATGACTTTACATTTTTTTTATCTCAGGCTAGAAATAGGATAATGAAGTATAATGAAGTGGGAGAGGCATCATTTTACTCAGAACGGTAACAGCTTTCATTTGATATGTTACAAGACTATGTTTCTTTATATCAAATTCAAACTATTGACGGGCAACTGTGAAAAAATGACTGATTGTGTTCTTGGTTATATTTGTGCAGAGATTCAACTTGGGACCTGTCAAATTTATATATTTTTTATTTTATGGTTGTATGAGTTATCACAACTTATTGAATAAAACATTTATATGCAGCAAAAAAGAAACACAAAAAACAAATCCCATAAGTGCCAGGATAAATACATCTTAATCATCAGAACACAACGCTCAGCATTTTCAACTTGAATGTATTGAACAAACCAAAAGAAGAAAGGTGATCATATCCTCAAGTTTGATTAAACAAGATTAAAAGAACCAAAAATGTTAACCCCTATTTATACATATAAATTTGTTTTCTATTCTATCACTAAACATGTTATTTATGAAGTGTTTAATAAGAATAGTACAGTAGTTAAATCATCGTTCTATAAATTATGAACTAATCAAACAATTAATAGTATGTTTTTAAAGTGGCATTTTATCAATTTGTCCCTTCTAGTGGGTGAAATGTAATCTTGTCCATAAACGCTTACTAGCAATCGCCATTTCCTTGTGTGTCAAAGAGTATGTCCGGCCTGTCACGGTGTTAGGCTCCGCCTGAGTTAATATCTGACTTTTGTGCACTTTTAAAATGTCTGGCTTTCTTGGATACACAAAGGATGGTGCTGGACCAGAAGGATGCAATAAAGTCAATTCTACTTCTTCATTTTCACAATCTTTGGAGAGTACAGTAGCCAGCCACCAGCGCCAATCATATTCATATTTTTTCAAAAGGATTGCAACAGTGTCTATGATAAAATGCTGTTTCTTGAGAAGTAGCAGCCATTGCTGTGTGGGAAAAATACAGTTAATATTAAGTAAGGAAGATAGGTAATAAAAATAAAGATTTACAGTACACTTGAGATAGAACTGTATTACTATAAAGTGAGTTTTAGGGCTAGCGCGCACAGTTTTTTCTGTCTGCAGATACACGCTGCAGTTTTGGCAGCTTATTTTTTACCATGTTTTTACCACATATGCGTTAGTTTTTTTTAATCGCTAGTGAAAAAAATGGCAGCTTTTTTAATATAAATGATAAATGCTGCGTTTATTGCAGCGATTAAAAAGTAGTTCAAGCAGTGATTTACTCACTCTTGAGTGTTTCCAAAAACACTGCATGTGGTGAACCCCATAGAAATCAATGGGGCTGTTTTTCTGAATGATGATCCCTAAGAATAGCACTGTGTGTATTGGCCCTTAATAATAAAAGCATTAAACTATTAATATATTTACTCACCCATATTTTAGTACACAGCCTTGATGGCTTTGTACAGACTATTGTTTGTTCAGGAGTGAAGATGTCCAGACATGTCAGGACATGAAAGGTCTGAACGAGCTGTCTTACTTCCTGAATGCAGTGGGTAGACACTTAACATGATTGACAGAGCTGCTGGCCTATCATCTGCTCTGCATTCACTGTCTATCCCTGTGCTTTCTCAGGTTGAGCCCTAACAAAGCTTTTACCTATATGTCCTCTCCTGCTTCTAAGCTGTAACATATCAAAATAATACAGTAATGTCTAAAAATAATGGATTTGATAAATATAGACTCCACGCTTTTAGACCAAAGGTTGAACAGATCTGAATTCAAGATTTTTGAATTGACACTATAATAGTTAAATATTTTAAAATATGATCCCATCATGATCCCAACTTGAAATTCGGAACAGATGTGGCTAAGAGCATAAAAGACACATGGGCAGTTTTGGAAAATTTTTATTAAAACGTTTTTTCAGAAATGCATTTCAAAATGTTGCGTTTGCGTTCGCATGGGTAAAAAATTAAAATTAACAAATATACTCTTGTGACATATCTGATGAAAGCCTGGACAGCTCTGAGTAGAATGGTGTTTATTTTGTTTCCCTATCTTATTTCTAGCCCAAGATAAAAAAAAATGTAAAGTCATACCAGGCCAAAATTCACCCTTTTTTTAAACTTTAAAAATCTGTAAAAAATTAACTGATGAAGAAAAAAATTCTAAACTTTTAATTTGTAATTAATTAAAGTAGTACTTCATAAAGGAAAAAAAATTAAAAAAATCTAAAGACGTCAGGTAAAAAAAAATATTCATATTTAGATCACTTGAAATGGAATGACCCATTGACGCTATTAATAGTAAAATATTTTAAAATATGATCCCATCGCGATCCCAACTTGAAATTTGGTACAGATGTGGCTAAGAGCATAGCAGACACATGGGCAGTTTTTGAAATATTTAAAGCGCGCCGATTTTTCGGAAATGCGTTTTAAAGTTTGCGCTTGCGATTATATGGGTAAAATATTAACAAAGATCGTCTTGTGACATATCTGGTGAAAGCCTGTATAGTTCTGAGTAGAATGGTGTTGATTTTGTCTCTCTATCTTATTCCTAGCCTTAGTTATGAGGAGAAACGTAAGGGCAGGCAACAGCGAAATTCGCACTTTTTCCGAACTTTGAAAATCATTTTTAAAAAAAATAAATTTTTTAAAAAATTTTTCTCTTCACATTTTGCATTGTCTGACATGCTATTTCAAATAACAAAATCTCAAAAGAATTAAAAATATAGAGGTAATAATCATTGGTTCACTTGACATGGAATGACCCTACATGGCTAAGTGAAAGATTTTACAATGGGTGTACCTATAACAACCCAGTTAAGTAATTCGAGAGCTCTCCTTGTACTGTTGACTATATAGTAACATGCACCAAAGCCTCAAACAGGAAAGAAAGGTTATATTCACATGCTCATGGTTTGCTGTAGATTTATGGTATAACAAATACACACCACAAATTATCAATAATTTACAATACAAAACAATACATGAGAATTGTGGCACTAATTTTCTTAGGGCTTGTTATTTGTTGTGTAGTGGATAAATTCAAAGTGGAAATTTTCCACTTTACCCAACTTATTTCATTAAAATGCTTCTCTGGCCTTGTCTTAAAAAGTGCATGTGTGATTTTCGCTCTACGTAGTAGGATCGATAGAATTTCAGGTGCCTGGTTGTATTGTTAGAGACATGCCTGTCATCATCCTTTAATACCAAATGACAGAAATGTAAGTTAAGATCTGGATTTAGGATTGTCCCCAAGAGCTCAACTGGGACATTTAATTCAATGAGACAGTCCCTGGTATAAAAACTACATTTCACAAAAATAGAAATTGCAAGACCCAGCACACCAGCATTTAATGTAATATTGGGAAATAGTGATTTTTTTTTATAAGTGAAACCACTAAGGAGTTAACGTTTCATAACAAGTTACACCTTCATTAAATATAAAAGCACAGCCAATACACCGTTAACACAATGAAATAATTTTAGAAGATCCCAGTAATGACCACACCAGGTAGTCACACTGCAGGCATAGCAGTGGAGACTCAGGTGTCTCAAAAGTTACATGATATAGTACACATACATATGGTTGGAATCTAGTGAGGAACTACACATTCATCCATTCACCACTCACCCATATGATGTTCCTGTGTTGGGCTTCCTCCGCTCTCCTGACAGTGTCCTGGTGTGTGGTGCCCCCCCACGTATGTTTCGCAACGTTTATTCAAGAGGTGTTGCTAAGGAGTGCAACTTTTCGCTATTTATATCATAGCTCTGTTATTATCCTTCTGCCACTAACTATTAACGTAGCGTCACTTCCGCCAGAAACCGGGAGGAGTCTGCGCATGACGAGGAATGAAATAGTGAGGCATATTTATCAAAACAGTCTTATTTTTAAAACATTGCAAACGTAGATTAGACAGTCTTAAAATGTGCCATATTTATCAAAGTGGTTCATTTCCTTAATTTATTGGCAATCGGGGGGCGTGTCCTGGCACCATCAATGCAGGATGCTTAACACCGGAGCTCCGGCATCAGCGCCCAGCAAAGTGGAGTTTATTAGCGCTCTCAGCCTCCCCAGCAAGCCACAGATAGAAGCTTCAGCTGCAGCTCACCGGGAGGATCGGCGGGATGCCAAGACAGTCGCTCCGGGGCAAGGGGCAACCACCTAATGTGACAGAATTCTTCTCTTCAGGTCCCGCTCCGACTGCCCGCTCTAAGATGGCACCGGCTGAGTCCCTGATGGCGTGATCTCCCCACTCTTCCCGGGCCTCCAGCAGCCCGAGGTCCGGGGGAGAGCTGAATGACAACACCCCGGTCACACTGGGATGCCTGAGGGGTCTGCTAGAATCCCTGCGCAAGTCATTACAAGCAGACATGAAAGATTGCATAAGGGAGCTGAGGGAGGATATGGCCGCCATGGGAGAACGTACACAACATATTGAAACCAAAATGGCGGAGTTTGCCACAGCTCACAATGAGCTTGCAGACAGTTACCAGGGCGTGGAACAAGATATTAAGGCCATAAGAGCAGTAACCTGGGACCTGGAGGATAAACTAAGGAATAATTATCTAAAACTCAGAGGTATCCCAGAAACAGACGGAGAGGAGGACATTAAAGGAACAGTACATACATTCCTCTGTTTCATATTACCAGATATGCTGGTGTCTGAGCTACTACCAGAAAAAGCCTATAGACTTCCAAGGCCCCCTAACATCAGGAAGGATTTGCCCAGGGATGTCCTGGTGTGTCTGGACTCCCCCAGACCTAGGGATATGGTCCTACAGAAACTGAGACAGCATCCTCTGGACTCTGGGAATTACAAGGGATGGCAGGCTTACCCAGATCTCTGCCAAGGAACATTGGCGAGACGCAGAGACTTCGCACCCCACTGCAAAATTCTCCGAGACAGAGGCATACAATATTCTTGGGGCTCTCCAGTAAACGTATCTTTTAGATATAAAGGCAACAGACACGTCTTTACGTCTCCCTCCAAACTCAAGATGGCTCTCGGAGACTGGAACCTATGGCAGCCCCCCGCTTCTCCCTCGGCTGCCTTCAAGACTCAGCGAGGAAATTCTGGGAGCTCACCCAACCCTCGGGAGGCTGTGAAATGACCTCTAACTAGTACTATGGGTCTTGCTGGTGCCGGTTAATTTGTTTTCCCAGCCTAAGTTTCCGGTTATTTAGGCTGTGGTGTTGTGAGCAGTGAGTCACATTGCCACCGAGGTGACTCTCTCCTGCCTTTGCTGAGGTAGAGAGATTTGAGAAGCTCACATCGTTTCCCCCCCACAACCAGTCCCATCCTGCGTGTGGGAAGGAGACTGGTTAATACTTATATTTTCATATTTGTTTATGTGTTTATATAATTGTTGTTCTCCCCTTTTGTTGGTCACTTTTATTCTCTTTTTTTCGCCTCTTTCCTTTTTTCCCTTCCCCTGTCTTCCCCTTTTTTCTCCCCCTTAACTTTGAACTTTTGACCTCATTCTGCAGTGGTAAAGACTCCAGCCTTGGAGTAGGCGGTGTCTTTGATAGCTTTGTAAGGTTTTAAACAGATTGAGGAATTGGTACTTATTGAAAATGAGCATCACAATGGTTTCATTCAATGTAAACGGCCTTAACGCTCCCTGTAAAAGAGCAATACTTTGGCAACACCTGAAAAAAGTACAAAATGATGTAGTGTTTTTGCAAGAGACCCACCTGTTGGGGAAGGACCATCCCAGATTGGCCTCGGCTCTCTACCCAACACAATTTCTAGCCAGGGGGGCCACTAAAAAAGCTGGGGTGGCCATTCTGATCCACAGGTCAGTCACATTTAAATTGATTGAGGTGGTGACAGACCCGGCGGGCAGATACGTCATTGTGCTATGTCTTCTTAATGACAAACCCTACACACTTGCCTCTATCTATGGGCCGAACACAGGTCAGGTACGATACATGAGGTCTTTTTTATCTAAAGTTTCTTCTGTGGCACGGGGTAGCAAGATTATAGCGGGAGACTTTAATATACCGATAAATAAACAATTGGACTGCTCGAAGTTGTCTCTATATCGATCAGAGTTGGGACTTGTAGTCTCTACCCATCATCTACACGATGTGTGGAGGTATATGCATTCTGACGAAAGGGACTATACCTTTTATTCCCATCGTCACAAGTCACAAAGCAGGCTCGACTACTTCCTGATTGATGATTCCGTGCTGCAGACGTGCTTGGACTCGAGCATAGGATCCATCACATGGTCTGATCATGCTCCGGTCTCATTCAGGATAGCCGACCCTGCTGCAACTCGCTCTCCAACTTGCTGGAAAATCAATGCACATCTCCTGACCTCCCCCTCTAATGTTGATCAACTCTCTGAGGCCATTAAACATTATTTTAAAGAAAACGCCACAGCTGATATGCCCCCGGACACCTTGTGGTTTGCCCATAAGGCGGTCCTTAGGGGCTTGCTACTCAAAATGGCGGCTATAGCTAAAAGGAAATAACAAAACTTTGGTTGCACTACTGGAAAAAATTAAAAACTTAGAAATTCTACAGAAAGACTCGAGGTCGACTGTACAACTCCCCGACTTACTGACAGCCAGATGAGAGCTTCGTGCTCTGCTCCTTGTTCGGGCGGAGCATCAGCTTAAGAAATCTGGGGCGAGGTTTTATGGCATGGGAGACAGGGCTGGAACGCTGCTAGCCAGGAGAATTAAAAAAAGGGAACTACAGACAAAAATTCCCTTTATACGTAAAGGAGATGGCACAACGGTACGCAACCCTACTGCAATTGCAACCGAATTCGGGCCTTACTATCGCTCCTTGTATAACTTACGGGATTCTGACTCGGTTCCTCAACCGTCGACAGACTCTATTAAGACATTCTTGGATAGAGCTAGGCTTCCTGCCCTAGGAAGGAACAACTTAGGACACTTAATGCACCCTTTACTGAGGGGGAGATTCAAGGGGTTATTGTTTCTGCCAAAAAACGTACTGCACCGAGGTCAGATGGGTTCTCGTTCCAGTACTACTCTAGTTTTTCACAGCTTTTAACGAGACCCTTGTTGGACCTCTTTAACTATTGGCGTAGGGTGGGAAGTATTAGACGGGAAGGTCTGGAAGCAATTATCACTACTCTCCCCAAGCCAGGCAGCCTGACTTCCCTGGCAACTTCCGCCCAATCGCGTTACTAAATTGTGATGTAAAACTGTATGCTAAACTTCTCGCTAACAGACTTGGAGAAGTATTGCCCACCCTGGTAGGGCTGGAGCAGGTGGGGTTTGTCCCGGGGAGACAGACTGGTGATGGCACGAGGAGACTGGTGGACTTGATGGAGATCATGGAGAGGAGGGGGGCTCCCGGTGCATTCCTGTCCCTTGATGCGGAAAAAGCGTTTGACAGGGTGCACTGGGGGTACCTACGAGAAGTCCTCCAAAGATTTGGAATAGTAGGCGACTTCCAAAGAGCCATCATGGCTCTCTACTCCTCTCCCTGCGCTTCGGTCAAGGCATCGGGATTTATGTCCTCAGTATTTGACATTTCCAATGGAACCAGGCAGGGGTGCCCCCTCTCCCCGCTGATTTTTGCCTTGGTAATGGAACCCTTGACTGCGGTGGAGAGGGGGGACGCTGAAATTCGGGGGGTGGAGGTGGGACCTGTAGAGCATAAGATAGGGCTCTATGCGGATGATGTGGTATTCATGTGCTCGCAGCTCCCCTCCACGATCCCGAAAATCTTAAAAGTCCTGGAAGACTTCTCCCATGCATCCTACTACAAATTGAACATGACTAAATCTTCTTTCTATCCCATTAATATCACAGAATCTGAACAGAGGATCATCAGGGGGCAGTTCTCATTTGCCTGGGCGGAGGAGGGCTTCACCTATTTGGGCTTACACATAACTAAGCTAAACAAAATTGTACGACATAACTGTGAGTCCTTGCTCAAGAGTGTCCAAAGGGAATTGGAAAGTCACTCTGGCCTTTTCCTATTGTGGATGGCCAGAATCCAAATTATCAAAATGACTTACCGTATTTTTCGCTTTTTAAGACGCACTTTTGTTTCCCCCAAACATTGATGGGAAACGGGGGTGCGTCTTAAAAAGAGAATGTAAAAAAAAAATATGTAAAATTTAAAATTACACATTACCGGGCCCGGGGGTGCGGGTGCCAAGCGGGGGTGCTAGGGGCAGGTTCCGGAGGGTGAGGGGCACGGGTGTATGGCCGTAGATGCGGGGGAGTACCGGCAGCAGTAAGCGCTGGGCGCCGCCATGTTTTTTTGTGGGCGGCTGCATTCAATATGTGCAGATGGCCAGTAGAGGTAGACACTGCAAATTGGCCGCGGGTCTCCTCTAAGGCCGCGGCCATTTTGTTGAAGTCTGTGCTGCCTGCTACACATAATGATTGCAGCCGCCCAGAAAAAAACATGGCGGCGCCCAGCGCTGGCTGCCGCCGGTACATCTCCACTGCTCTGGTCCTACACCTGTGCCCCTCACCCTCCGGAACCTGCCACCGGCACCTCTGCTCAGCAGCCGCAATTCCAGCATTGGTAAGGCCATATATAGGGAATGGGGACATATAAAAAAGATGGGGGCACTTAACAGGATGAGGGCATATATATACAGGATGGGGATGGTGATGGGGGCATATACATAGGATGGGCGGACATATTTTCAGGATAGGGCATATGCACAGGATGGGGAACATTTAGATAATATGGGGGAATGTATATTCCAGGATGGGGGTATATATACAGGATTTGGGACCATATTTACAGGATGGGGACATGTGTGCCATAATGAGGATATATATACCAGGATGGGGGGGCATACAGTTAGGGCCAGAAATATTTGGACAGTGACACAAGTTTTGTTATTTTAGCTGTTTACAAAAACATGTTCAGAAATACAATTATATATATGATATGGGCTGAAAGTGCACACTCCCAGCTGCAATATGAGAGTTTCCACATCCAAATCGGAGAAAGGGTTTAGGAATCATAGCTCTGTAATGCATAGCCTCCTCTTTTTCAAGGGACCAAAAGTAATTGGACAATGGACTCTAAGGGCTGCGATTAACTCTGAAGGAGTCTCCCTCGCTAACCTGTAATCAATGAAGTAGTTAAAAGGTCAGGGGTGGATTCCAGGTGTGTGGTTTTGCATTTGGAAGCTGTTGCTGTGACCAGACAACATGCGGTCAAAGGAACTCTCAATTGAGGTGAAGCAGAACATCCTGAGGCTGAAAAAAAGAAAAAATCCATCAGAGAGATAGCAGACATGCTTGGAGTAGCAAAATCAACAGTTGGGTACATTCTGAGAAAAAAGGAATTGACTGGTGAGCTTGGGAACTGCAAAAGGCCTGGGCGTCCACGGATGACAACAGTGGTGGATGATCGCCGCATACTTTATTTGGTGAAGAAGAACCCGTTCACAACATCAACTGAAGTCCAGAACACTCTCAGTGAAGTAGGTGTATCTGTCTCTAAGTCAACAGTAAAGAGAAGACTCCATGACCGTAAATACAACGGGTTCACATCTAGATGCAAACCATTCATCAATTCCAAAAATAGACAGGCCAGAGTTAAATTTGCTGAAAAACACCTCAAGAAGCCAGCTCAGTTCTGGAAAAGTATTCTATGGACAGATGAGATAAAGATCAACCTGTACCAGAATGATGGGAAGAAAAAAGTTTGGAGAAGAAAGGGAACGGCACATGATCCAAGGCACACCACATCCTCTGTAAAACATGGTGGAGGCAACGTGATGGCATGGGCATGCATGGCTTTCAATGGCACTGGGTCACTTGTGTTTATTGATGACATAACAGCAGACAAGAGTAGCCGGATGAATTCTGAAGTGTACCGGGATATACTTTCAGCCCAGATTCAGCCAAATGCTGCAAAGTTGATTGGACGGCGCTTCATAGTACAGATGGACAATGACCCCAAGCATACAGTCAAAGCTACCCAGGAGTTCATGAGTGCAAAAAAGTGGAACATTCTGCAATGGCCAAGTCAATCACCAGATCTTAACCCAATTGAGCATGCATTTCACTTGCTGAAATCCAGACTTAAGACGTAAAGACCCACAAACAAGCAAGACCTGAAGGCTGCGGCTGTAAAGGCCTGGCAAAGCATTAAGAAGGAGGAAACCCAGCGTTTGGTGATGTCCATGGGTTCCAGACTTAAGGCAGTGATTGCCTCCAAAGGATTCGCCACAAAATATTGAAAATAAAAATATTTTGTTTGGGTTATGTTTATTTGTCCAATTACTTTTGACCTCCTAAAATGTGGAGTGTTTGTAAAGAAATGTGTACAATTCCTACATTTTCTATCAGATATTTTTGTTCAACCCTTCAAATTAAACGTTACAATCTGCACTTGAATTCTGTTGTAGAGGTTTCATTTCAAATCCAATGTGGTGGCATGCAGAGCCCAACTCGCGAAAATTGTGTCACTGTCCAAATATTTCTGGCCCTAACTGTATGTACCAGGATGGGGACATATATACAGGATGGTGACATCTATACCAGGATGAGGGACATCTATACCAGGATGAGGGACATCTATACCAGGATGAGCGATATATATAGCAGGATGGGGGCATATATACAGGATGGTGACATGTATGCCAGGATAAGGGACGTATATACCAGAATGGGGGTACATATATACCGGGATACCAGGATGGGGGATTTATGTACCAGGATGAGGGACATTTATACTGATTATAAGACAGACACTGGCATTATAAGACAGACCCCATTTAACATTAAAAATTATTTTTTTTCTCTTTTCCTTCACCAAATTTGGGGGTGCGTCTTATAATCAGGTGCGTCTTATAAAGCGAAAAATACGGTATCTCCCTAAGATACTACCGTGTTTCCCCGAAAGTAAGACCCTGTCTTACATTCTTTTGGGGGCCAAAAGTGGCCCCCTGTCTTACTTTCGGGGGGGGCCTTACATTGGCGGCCCCAGCCATCACCCATCCATCCACACTGCGCGCACACACACACACACACACACACACACACACATCCATAGATCCATACATACACAGATCCATCCATCCATTCACACTGCACACACACACACACACACATCACACATACCCCCCCCCCCATACAGCTGCGCTGCCGGTACTTACCGGCACAGCTGTTCGGTGTCCCTGTCCCTGGTGTCCCCGGTGCTCCCGGCGTTCCTCTGTGTGGTGCAGCCTCATAACTATGTCATCCGGGCTGCCGGGCATATCCCGTTCATAGCCCGTCCATTCACAGCCCCCCGGCCCTCTCTCTGTAATCACGGAGCTTCCGGAAGCTCCGGTATCCAGGCAACAGCAGAGCGTGATGACGTCGGGCCAAAACGTCTCGGAGCGCCTATGCTGATTGGCTCAGGCGTCTGAGCCAATCAGCATAGCCGCTGCGATGACGCTCTGGCCTCTGATTGGCCAGACGTTGTCATGCTGCTGTTGCCTGGATACCGGAGCTTCCGGAAGCTCCGTGATTAGAGAGAGAGGGCCGGGGGGCTGTGAATGGACGGGCTATGAACGGGATATGCTCGGCAGCCCGGATGACATCGTTATGAGGCTGCACCACACTGAGGAACGCCGGGAGCACCGGGGGACACCAGGGACGGGGACACCGAACAGCTGTGCCGGTAAGTACCGGCAGTGCAGCGGTATGGGTGTGTGTGTATGGGGTGTGTGTGTGTGTGTGTGTGTGATGTATGGATGTGTGTGTGTGTGTATGCATGTGTGTACCCCTCCCCCCCGTGTTTCCCTGATAGTAAGACCCCCCCTCCCCCCTACCCTGCCTTACATTCGGGGGGGGGGTCTTACATTAGCAGACCCCCCTGTCCCCCCCACCCTGTCTTTCGGGGGGGTCTTACTATCGGGGAAACACGGTATACCTACTGAGGTGTCTTCCCCTCCTTATCCCGGGCAAGTTTCTGCAAGCGTTTCAGGCGACATTAGGTTGATTTATTTGGCAAGGAAAACCGCATCGTATAGCAACTAAGGTCCTCACCCTGCATACCTCGGCGGGGGGCTGGGGGTCCCGGATGTACATTCCTATTATAAAGCAGTACACCTTGAGGCAGCTAGGAGTTGGTGGTCGCAAGAACAGACCTCCCTTTGGCTTCAAATTGAAGCCTTCTTTGCTCCCAAGCAATCTACCCGGCTATTGTTGGAAATAAATTTGCTGAAATTTTCCCAGGTATCGGAGGCCTATCCTCGATGAGAACTTTACTGAACATTTGGTCCCAAGAGGGTAGAGACTTACTATCCTTCCTGCACAGATATATCACACTGGACGCGGTAGAACACTCTATTGGGCTTGTGAACCTCCGAAATTGGAAATTAAAGGGAATTCATCTTTTGAATCAAATTGTGGAGGGGGGTAACTTGAGATCTTTCTCTGCATTAGCGGATGGTTTTGCCATACCCAAAAACGATTTCTTTAAATACTTACAGCTGCAGCATTTCCTGGCCTCTGTCTCCCTGCCTGTTCCGTCCCAGGAGACTTTTAATGGCTCTTTGCAGGCTTTCTTTAAGTCAAGGGGCATTAGCTCCGGGGGTGTCTCCATTATCTACAAGGCCCTTCTGAACCAACACACTAAGCAGAAACTCACATACATGACTAAGTGGGAGGAGGGTCTGGGGTTTGTCGCCCCTCTGGAGGCTTGGCAGAAGGCTGCCTCTCATGTGTCTCTTTACTCGTCATGTATAAATCACCTAGAGCAGGCAAAAAGCTCCAACTCCACTGGTACCTGACCCCGGACCGAATAGCCAAATTTGGGGGCAGAGACCCCTCTATATCCCGGCAGTGTTGGCGGGGTTGCCCCACATCTGGTGGGATTGCCCTATTATCAAACCCTTCGGGGCGAGGTTGAAGAGTTGCTTGACACTCTCACAGGACTGCCATTGGTGCTGGAGTCCCCGGTTGCTCTGTTGGGTCTGGGGCTTGACTCGATTCCCAAAATTCTATGCCCAACTGCCCAACTGTCACTAATATATTGGTAGCGGCAAGACTGTGTTGGCATCCAAGTGGAAGTCTCCGAATCCTCCATCTAAGACGGAACTAGTCAACCGCATAAATTTACACATTCCGTATGAACTCCTCTTAGCACATGATCTCCCCACGAGAAACAAAATATTGAATTGGTGGGATCCCTGGGCACAGTCAGCCCATAATGCTATAGAGGTCACCGGGTGATTGAGCTGAAAACGACACATTTGTGAACCATAATGTATTTTTGAGGTAACTTTATGTCTCATTTTCTCATGTTTCCCCCCCTCCTTACCCTTCCCTCCTCCTCACTTCCCATTATTGTGTGTGATAATTTTCTTTATTTTCCAGGCTTATTTCTTAATTCTTAATTCTGATGTTAGACTCTTGTTGTGATTAATTGACGAATTGCGTATTCATTGTAATTCTGCTTGAAATCCTTTCAATAAAAATATAATGGTTAAAAAAAATTTATTGGCAATCTAGTCTAAATTTACACCACCTGTTAGTGGGCTTACTTCATGCCATGAAGTTGTGCCAGTATTTTGGTGCTTTTTTTGGCGCGTTATGTTGCATGATAATCAACGCATTTTCTGAATAGCCCCACCCCTTTCAACAAGGCCACTCCCTCTACTAGTAGTCATATATGTCTAAAATATATCATAAGTACAGTACAAGCCATTATGGAGTTTTTGCCACATAAAATTCCAGAATTCCTTTGAATTTAGCTTGATAAATATTTCCCAATACATTTTTAAAGGGAAGCTGTCCTCAAAAAATTTTGATACATGTATTTTGCAACATTACTTTAAGGGTACCGTCACACCTGGAGATATCGCCGGCGATTCCATAGGCGACGCATGTGTGCGCGCACGCATTTGCGTGTCACCTAAGTTCGCCGATGCCCATTTACACGGGGCGACTACTTAGGCGACACTCGGGCGACAACCTGACCGGAAATTGCCTGAGCGTCACCCACCTTCTGCTTGAGGCGGCGTTCCTGCCGGCGGTTGCCCTGGTGACCCTGGTTGGCTCGCTGGTGGTGGGGGATGGTCAGGGCTTATGTCCCTACCTGTTGAGGCAACAACATACTTTGTAACAAGAACAACATGGCCAGATATGTGGGGACTGAATAAACAGTGCTGTTTGAAGTTCATTAGGTCACGATGAGTGAGATTGAAAGAATGGCAGAATACGCCAACATTATGTCGTGTAGGTAGGGTAAACATATGACAATATGTGACTAGGTAAAGCAGACATATTTAGAGGGGAATATAGGGTGTATGTGGATGAAGCTGGAAGATGATCCTGTAGCTGCAGAGTCATGAAGAAGCTTTCACATACATTGGCCCTATATATGTTGTGGTGTACAGTGGCATGTGCTGGCCTTCATTTTTTTTTTTTTTAACACAGAAGGGGATGTGTATGTTGTCAGGCTACTCACCCCTCCTCTGGGCGATCCTGTTACACAGTCTGGTGATGCGTCCGGGTGTTTTGTAGTTGAGATCTGCGATCTTTTTGCAGATCTGCTTTGTGCTGCGCAGAATCCCCAACCGACTCTCCAGACGCCTCTGCACCCTCCGCAGGACATCCTGCTTGTGGAGGCGCGGATGGGTGTGGTGCTGGTGACACCAGTAATCCCTGGTGTCACATGTAACTAGAAAAACTTCTCTGCAGCACTCAGCTACTACCAATGACGTACAATTGCTAACAAGCTATATGTATATGAGATAAAAGTTTAAAAACTTACGTTTTTTTCAAAAAACTCAAAAATCTTACTTTTTTATTTCTGAAGTTCTTAGTACATACATTGGCCAATGTCTGCTTGCTCATCGACTGCGACGAGCAAGCAGACATTGGCAGTAGCTGAGTGCTGCAGAGAATTTTTTCTAGTTATTTGACCCAGCGTCCCTGCTAGCACCAGTTCACATTAGTCTGTGAGTGCTGTGCAGTTTGTTTTTTTTCTTTTTTGTATCATATGGAGTTGCTGGCTCCATGCTGCAATTTGCACCCTCATTGCCTGCAGGTGATCTAGGGTCGAGATGGAGTCTGCCCACTGAGAAGTGGGGGGGTGGACAAGGAGGATAGGGATATCAGCGTAGGACTCATCGGACCTTTGTCGCAGTCGATGAGCAAGCAGACATTGGCCAATGTATGTACTAAGAACTTCAGAAATAAAAAAATAAGATTTATGAGTTTTTTGAAAAAAACGTAAGTTTTTAAACTTTTTTCTCATATACATATAGCTTGTTAGCAATTGTACGTCATTGGTAGTAGCTGAGTGCTGCAGAGAACTTTTTCTAGTTATTTGACCCAGCGTCCCTGCTAGCACCAGTTCACATTAGTCTGTGAGTGCTGTGCAGTTTTTTTTTTTTCGGTTTTTTTCTTTTTTCGTGTCACATGTAGCTATCAGAAGAAGGAGCTCAGGCTCTCCCCACACTGCAGCTCGCCTGGGTGCCGCCATTTTGACTATTCTGCAGGGGAAGGGAAAGCAGCAGGAAAGCGGCGCCAACAGATTCACAACGCTAGGGCGAATGAGCGTACGGGAGATATGTCACATGTTGACGGGGGCTCAGAGGCGCTGCAAAAGCCATAGGATTCACTGTATGTGTTTGCGTCATGTAATACAGGAAGGCTGCCACTACAGCGCTCATGCAGACATTAGTTGGGGTGTAATAGCAATTGCGTTTTTGTTAAAACTTATTTGTGGCACATCTCTGCACTTTTTAACACAGCCGCAAACACAGAGGCGACATCAATGCGCTACTGTACAGTATGTACGCACCTTGGTAATACACCTTTGGACGCACACATCATCAAACAATACAACCAATCGTAATGCTGGAGCTGCCACCAATCCACGCAGACCGCCAGAGCTAGTAAATACGCCCTGAATCGCCTACCGGAATGGTATAGGCGATGTGTGCTGTCGCCTTTGACATCGCTCATGAGATGTTACACAGGGCGATCAGCACACATCGCCCAAGAATGGTCGCCTGGTTTCAGAGCTCTGTTGTGAAACCAGGCGACCGCTCAGACGTGTCGCCCTCGCCCATTTACATTAGGCGACGCATTGGCGATGTTGCTGGCGACAGGCCACGCCCCAGTGTCGCCTGTGGAATCGCCGGCGATATCTCCAGGTGTGACGGTACCTTAAGTCGTTTCGAGTAGAGTCAAGATTAAAAGGATGAGTAATACTTCAATATACAGCTCATAACACAGGATCTACCAATCAAAATAGATGTTGTCACAGCTGACCTTGCTTTCTCTCTCTTTACAATAACCTTTGCACGTTTATTAGATGCTTCAATACAAAATAGGGTCAGGTTTTGATCATTGTGTCTATGTACATGTGTTGTTTCCTGAAACAACATGAAGTTAAGCCCCCGTCACACATAGCGAGATCGCTGATACGTCACAGGTTTTGTGACGTAACTGCGATCTCCCCAGCGATGTCGCTATGTGTGACATGTAGCAGCGATCAGGCCCCTGCTGTGAGGTCGCTGATTGCTGCACATAGTTCAGGACCATTTTTTGGTCCTTGGTCTCCCGCTGGTCAGCACGCATCCCTGCATGTGACATCGAGAGACCAACGACGAGCGACCTAACAGGCTGGTAACCATGGTAAAAACTGGGTATTTAAGCAGCACACGCTGCCTAGATACCCTGTGTTTATCATGGTTACCAGCGCTAAGCAGGGAGGACGCTGATAACTATGATGAACAGTGGATATCTAGGCAGCTCCCGCTGCCTAGATACCTGCTGTTTATCATAGTTACCAGCGTCCTCCCGCTTCCAGCGATGTGGAGGTGGCTCCCTGGTCGCTGAGGAGATCTGCCTGTGTGACAGCTCCACAACGACCAGGTAGTTCATGGTCGTCATCGCTGTCTGGATCGCTGGAGCGTTGCTCAGTGTGACGGGGCCCTTAGTCTAGAAATCACTACTGGGAAAATTGCAGGATTTCTACAGTATATTTTTTATATAAGTTAAAACAAAAACCTGATTTAAGCAATAAACTATAAATAAAAGGAGACACAAGAGGTGCAGATGATGCCTTATCAAAAAGGACACTTAGTTCGTTATAGGTCACAATAAGGGTACACTCACCTTTTCAGGTTTTGTCACCCACAACCAGCTTGAGCGCTTTAGCGACTGCAGCAGAACATCCACCGTCACGCCAAAAAAACGCGGGAAAATCTGAAGTTCAAACAGGAATGGTTTCAACGGTCCGTGCTGCTGCTTCAATAAATGTACTCCAAAAGCATTGTTTCCTCCATCTCCTTCTTTATTCCACCATATAAACCAACGCGTTTCAGTGCAACCCTCGCACCTTCCCCAGGGTAAATTACATGCTACATACAAAATCTCTTTTACATGCTTTACAAAACGGATGTTGTTCACAGAAACCCAAAACATTTTTTTTACATTCGTCAACAATGACATAACTGAGGGAGGACACCTTCCATCGTACAATATAGTAATCACATACATATTCCATGCTATTCTCACTATATATGAAACATGATATCATTAGTGATGAGCGAGTACTAAAATTCTCGGGTGCTCGAAGCTCGGGTCGAGCATCCCAAGATACTCGTGTACTCGGCCCAGGGCACCGAGCCCAATGTTATCCTATGGGAGACCCGAGGATTTTTCTGACATGACCCCCGGCAGCATGGAAAAAGCCTAAAAATGTCACAAAAGTATCAGGACGGTGCTGAAAAGATATGGGAACAGCATGGGGAAGACCCCTGGAAGCATTTCAGACCCCAAGGTCACTGATGTCAACAATGTTGTCAGACTATTACCCACTTTTACAGACTGGCAAGAAAACGTTACAAAATGAAACCAAAACGGATTTTCATGGAAAAAATATTAAGGGCTTATACCACTTGTGAGACAGAGTAGGTGTATGTTAGTTGTTTGGATTATATGAAAGATTATTTTTTTTAAAAATTGTGTGGCACTCCCATGCCCCTGGGAAGAGACGTAAATGAAGGCTTCTTTAAATAATGTGCCCATTATAAGGAAGTGTGTGTTTTGTAGCATTGCCCTAGGCAGGGAAGCCAAAAATTGGGAGCTTAGTATAAGGGAAGGGAAAGGGGGTATTTTGCTGACCACGGCTTCCAGAGGCTGTTAGTGCTCGAAGTAATGGCTGGTTCCCATTCACTTGAACAAATATTGAAGGAACTTCGGCACCAGACTTGTTGCAGTTAAAATTCCAGATCTTTATTCAAACATCCTTAAAAGCATTAGTGGTGTACGCAGCCCCCTTCCTCCACGCCTGACGCGTTTCGGATACAAAATCCTTAGTCTTAGGCATGCTTGCAAATGTGAACATCACATATTTATAGAGAAGTTGCTTTTCAGCAGTCTTTTCATTTTAACTATATCAATACTGGACTAAAAACTGCTAAATTGATATAAACAGATAAATATATTGCACTAGTAGATATAATATAAATCACTTTTGTAAAAATCCTTACAATATTACAAAAATATATGATTCACATTGAGTGATAAGGTTCCCCAAATAACTCGTTTTAACAGAGTATGCCAAAAAATTGGAGAAACATACCCACTCACATGAAATATAATTTCTTTATACTCATGCAATACATCATTTTTACTCTTTCGATACAGCTTGTTACATCCCAGGTAAGCTCACTGATACATGTCTCAGTTGACTCTTTTCTCACCACATCTACTATTATTATTCTGCAAAGGGCAACCAAGGATAGTGTTACTATTAGTTTCTACATAGTTCTCCCCTATCTACTTATATAATTGGGAGTTTGGGATTCGGGCGTTGTAGCTGAATCCCAGACTCCTTTGCGGCACTGCGAGCGACGACGCGTAGCGTCATCGCAAGCCACATCCTAGCAACCGTCGGCCCCGCAAATCAGCTCAGGGAGACAGCAGACCCGGGTAGAGAGAGGAGACCCGGACCCGCACCCTGCAGCTCTGGGAGACAGCAGACCCGGGGAGAGGAGCCCCGGACCCGCACCCTGCAGCTCTGAGAGACAGCAGACCCGGGAAGAGAGCGGAGCCCCGGACCCGCACCCTGCAGCTCTGGACCGCAGACCGGAAGAGGGGTCCGACCCGCACCTGCAGCTCTGGGGACAGCAGACCGCAAGAGAGGATCCCTGGACCCGCACCCTGCAGCTCTGGGAGACAGCAGACCCGGGGAGAGAGAGGAGCCCCGGGCCCGCACCCTGCAGCTCTGGGAGACAGCAGACCCGGAGAGAGGAGCCCCGGACCCACACCCTGCAGCTCTGGGAGACAGCAGACCCGGAGAGAGGAGCCCCGGACCCGCACCCTGCAGCTCTGAGAGACAGCAGACCCGGGAAGAGAGCGGAGCCCCGGACCCGCACCCTGCAGCTCTGGGAGACAGCAGACCCGGGCAAAGAGAGGAGCCCCGGACCCGCACCCTGCAGCTCTGGGAGACAGCAGACCCAGGGAGAGAGAGGAGCCCCGGACCCGCACGCTGCAGCTCTGGGAGACAGCAGACCCGGGGAGAGAGAGGAGCCCCGGACCCGCACCCTGCAGCTCTGGGAGACAGCAGTATATATATACAGTACATAAACGCACACACACACACATATACATATAGAGTATATACACATATATAAATACATGAACATATACACTATATACACATAGATATACAGTATATACACATAGATATACAGTATATACACATATATACATATACACATATATACATAGATGTACATATACAGAATATTCACATAAAGATATACAGTATATACACATATATACATGTACAGTATATACACATATATACATATACAGTATATACACATATATACATAGATGGAGATATACAGTATATACACATATATACATGTGCAGTATATACACATATACATACATATACAGTATATACACATATATACATAGATGGAGATATACAGTATATACACATATAGATATACAGTATATACACATATATACATGTACAGTATATACACATATACATACAGTGCCTACACGTAGTCTTCAACCCCCTGCAGATTTAGGTGGTTTGATATGATGCAAATAAGTTAGAGCCTTCAAACTGCAAACGAGAGTAGGATTTATTAACAGAAGCATAAATCTTACAAACCAAAAAGTTATGTTGCTCAGTTGAATTTTAATATATTTTAAACATAAAAGTGTGGGTCAATTATTATTCAACCCCTAGGTTTAATATTTTGTGGACTAACCCTTGTTTGCAATTACAGCTGTTAATCGTCTTTTATAAGACCTGATCAGGGCGGCACAGGTCTCTGGAGTTATCTTGGGCCCACTACTCCATGCACATCTTCTCCAAGTTATCTAGGTTCTTTGGGTGTCTCATGTGGACTTTAATCTTGAGCTCCTTCCACAAGTTTTCAATTGGGTTAAGGTCAGGAGACTGACTAGGCCACTCCATCACCTTGATTTTTTCCCTCTTGAACCAGGCCTTGGTTTTCTTGGCTGTGTGCTTTGGGTCATTGTCTTGTTGGAAGATGAAATTACGACCCATCTTAAGATCCTTGATGGAGGAGCGGAGGTTCTTGGCCAAAATCTCCAGGTAGGCCGTGCTATCCATCTTCCCATGGATGCGGACCAGATGGCCAGGCCCCTTGGCTGCGAAACAGCCCCACAGCATGATGCTGCCACCACCATGCTTGACTGTAGGGATGGTATTCTTGGGGTCGTATGCAGTGCCATCCAGTCTCCAAACCTCACGTGTGTGGTTGGCACCAAAGATCTCGATCTTGGTCTCATCAGACCATAGAACCTTGAACCAGTCTGTCTCAGAGTCCTCCAAGTGATCATGAGCAAACTGTAGACGAGCCTTGACATGACGCTTTGAAAGTAAAGGTACCTTACGGGCTCGTCTGGAACGGAGACCATTGCGGTGGAGTACGTTACTTATGGTATTGACTGAAACCAATGTCCCCACTGCCATGAGATCTTCCCGGAGCTCCTTCCTTGTTGTCCTTGGGTTAGCCTTGACTCTTCGGACAAGCCTGGCCTCGGCACGGGAGGAAACTTTCAAAGGCTGTCCAGGCCGTGGATGGCTAACAGTAGTTCCATAAGCCTTCCACTTCCGGATGATGCTGCTATCAAAGAGACTGGGATTTTCACCAGTTAAAAAATTTGATGTATTTCTACTTACTGGATGAACGTTAATCTAACACTTAAATGTCATTTCTTTAATGATGCTGTGTCTAATGTTGAACCTGTCACAAATATTGACTCTATGGTTGAATCTCTTGTCATTCCTAATTTTAAGGAGTTAAAAACAGTAAGTACATTGAGAAATTTGACTACTGATTTAACCATAGACGATCCTATTAAGATCCACATGAACAATCCAGGCTTTTACCCCATAAAATCCAGACCTGAAGTTCTAGACATTTTCCAAGACTTGGTAGAGAAGGACCTAGTAAACCTGAATCTTACATGTAATCCTGCACCAGATAATCTGACATTTTTGGAGAAAACCGCACTGAAAGAACTAAAGGAAAATGTTGATTTAACAATACGTATGTCTGATAAGGGTGGAGTGGTTACTGTAATTGATTCAGGATTGTATAAGAAAATCGTGTTGGAAGATCTGAATAACATTGAGATCTATACCAGACTACCCAATAATCCTACAATAGAGTATAATAACCTGTTGGAATCTTTACTACATGCGGGGTTTTGCATGGGGGTTTTGTATAAAAAAACCGAGGAGTTCTTATTTGTGGAGCACCCAATTGTTCCTATTTACCATTGTCTCCCAAAAACACATAAAAACACATTCCCCCCACCATGTCGCCCAATCATTGCTAGTATCGGTTCGTTAGGAGAAAAATTGGGATCATGGGTAGATCAACAAATACAGCCTATAGTCCGAAATTTACCAGGTTTTATTAAAGACACTAAATCTGTAGTCGCAACCTTTGCTGAATTTCAGTGGAAACCAGGATATATGTGGTTAAGTTGTGATGTAGTTGGTCTCTACCCATCAATTCCGCACAATGTTGCAATGAAATGCCTGGAGACTAGTCTAGAAAAATACAGCAGGTATGATCAACCTGTTCAAGACTTTATACTTATGGCGGTGGATTTTCTGCTGCGGCATAACTACTTCTCCTTTGACAATGTTTTTTACCTGCAGAACCGCGGAGTGAGCATGGGGGCAAAATTCTCCCCTACCCTAGCTAACATCGTAATGGGAATATGGGAGGAATTATACATCTTCAATGAAAATAACCCTTTCCATACCAGTATAATATGGTACGCACGATTTATTGATACCTTGTTGGTATGGGGGGGTTCCCATGACTCGCTCCATGATTTTGTTAGCTATTTAAACATGAATGATTTCAATCTAAAATTTACACATTTTTACGATGTGCATAGAATAAATTTTTTGGATGTCATTTTAAAGGGTGATATTGTAACGGGAGAGGTGGCAGTGTCGCCATACAGGAAGCCTACAGCCACTAATTCTATATTAAATGCTACATCATGTCATCCCCAGCATGTCATCAATAACATTCCAGTGGGAGAGCTGATCAGAGCCAAGAGGAACTGCTCTGACCAGCAACAGTTCAGAAAGGAATCCAGACAAATTACCAACAGACTAGCAAACCGAGGATATCCTAAAAACTATTTGCTTAGAGCCGAGAGGATAGTAGACCGCATCCAAAGAGAGGACTTAATTGTGGGTAGAAATAAAGTGACGAAAAAATGTCATAATTTTATCCCGTTTGTAACCACCTATAGTCCACAGTACAATGCCATCACTAATATCATTAAGAAATACTTACCTATCCTAAACAGGGATAAAAAACTATCCCAAATTTTGCAGGGTTCACACATACGGTTTAGTGTCAGAAAAGTCCCAACCCTCGGTTCAATACTTTCCCCGAGCCTATTTTTAACAACATCCCCCCAAAAAAGTGATACATGGTTAGCATTAAAGGGTTTTTTCAGATGTGGACACAACAAATGCACTGCTTGCACCCATGTGCTGAAAAATGACAGGTTTTGTGTCTTATCATAATGGCAGCACACATAAAATAAAGTCATTTATGAATTGCTGCACTAAGAACGTTGTTTATCTAATTGAATGCACAACCTGCCAGGTACAGTACGTTGGGTGCACTTCAGGTGAGCTAAAAAGAAGAATATGTAGACACCTATCAGATGTTAATAATCAATCAGCACTGAACATTTCAGCAGTGTCTAAACATTTCCTAAGGGAACATAATGGAGACACCAGTACCCTCAGGTTTCAGGGGATTGATAAGATACATAGGCATCCGAGAGGCGGTGACATAAGGCGGTCATTGCTACAGAAAGAATCGCATTGGATCTTTCATCTGGGAACAAGGGTTCCGCACGGACTTAATGTAAGACAGGACATCATTCTGCAATACTAGTTCTTAAAATGAGACATGTATATTTGCATGAGTTTTTTTTTTTCTTGTTATATTCACACAGGTTTTTAATATAAATGTTTCTGCATTTTTTCATACTCTGTAGTATTGTATTAAATAATGTTTCTTTTCACTTGATGTCACAGCTGTGCACAGGGGGTGGGACTGAATGTGTATTTAGTGAGGACCCACCCTTGTAACACTATGCCATGATTAAGACTGTGTAAGTCAAAACATGTTGGCTTGATGCACACCCCGCTGTTTTATGGAGGTTTTGTATAGCGAATAAATAAGCATTCCGGAAATTCTCCGCTGGATCTTTTTCCTTATTCTGATTATCGTGCCCGATACCAGGGCGGTTTCCGTGCGGATTATAACTCCAGGACGTGACAGAACGGAATCATACCGGTGAGCTGCCTTTCCCTACCCTTTTTCCCACTGTAACACTTCCGGATGATGCTCCCAACAGTGGAGACAGGTAGGCCCAACTCCTTGGAAAAGGTTTTGTACCCCTTGCCAGCCTTGTGACCCTCCACGATCTTGTCTCTGATGGCCTTGGAATGCTCCTTTGTCTTTCCCATGTTTACCATGTATGAGTGCAGTTCACAAGTTTGGAGAGGGTCTTAAATAGTCAGAAAAGGCTGGCAAAAGAGAATTAATCCACACATGTGAAGCTCATTGTTCTTTTTGCCTGAACTACTTCTTAATACTTTAGGGGGACCAAACAGAATGCTCGTGGTTTGAGGGGTTGAATAATAAATTACCCTCTGAATTAACTTTTAACGCTGTAAAAAAAAATAAAAATTAAAAAATCTTTTTGGCTGCAGTGCATTTCTCACTTCCAGGCTGATCTACAGTCCAAATGTCACAATGCCAAGTTAATTCCGCATGTGTCAACCAGCTAAATCTGCAGGGGGTTGAAGACTACTTGTAGGCACTGTACATATACAGTATATACACATATATAGATATTTATACAGTATATACACATATATACATACTGTGGTGATGCGACCCCGATGTGTCCCCTGACCGGTGCACAGCACATGGGGGATTGTATCTTTTGCTCTGTGGCAGCACTCACAGGGTTAACAGAAGTGAGATCTGAGCTAAGTGCTGATGGAAAGCACTCAGCCCACCTGTGATGGGATAGGAGATGATATGAGCTGCCCTGGGCTGAGGAGTGGGATGAGAAAGAGGAGGAACTGCTGTGTGAAGCTAACAGCAGCCTGGGAGCTCTCTCAGAGAGGACTGTGCAGAGAGAGAGTGGTTGTGTGCTGATAACACAGCCTAGCAGTGAGGACCTGGCCCTCACCAGTGGAGCCGGCCAGGACAGAGCCTGTCCTAGGTACAGAGGTACTATGTGTGTTGGGTGAACAGAGTTGTACCAGCTGTGCCCCCAGAACCTGGAGGTCTGTAATATACCTGAACTGTACCATTAAACTGTGTGTTGTGTGAACAGTTGCCTGAGTCACTGCCTTCTGTCGTGCCGATCCTAACCGCTACCTTACATGTGGTGGAGAATGCGGGCATAGCAACCTGGTTGCTGACGGCAATGACTTGGTGAAAGAAAAAAAAAAAAAAAGGCAAACTCAGTTCACACATGTCAGTGGTGAAACCTGCTACGCTACAGTACAAACCAGCAGCCAGCATGGAGGACTTGCTTAAGCACCTGGTGCAAGCACAGCAGCAACAGCAGCAAATGCACCAGCAACAGCAGGTCGCACAACAGGAAGCTAATCAGCTCTTGATCAGGCAAATGCAGCGCCAACAGGAGCATCAGCAGCGCCAACAGGAGCATCAGCAGCGCCAACAGGAGCATCAGCTGCGACAGTTGGATCTTCTGACGGAGCAATCCGTGCAAAGCCAGCGGCTCCATCCCCAGGTCAAGGAGATGACAGCAGCGTCCGGAAGGCGGTAAGGCGTGCCATGCAAAAGATGACCCCGGGGGATGATGTGGAAGCTTTCCTGGCGGTATTTGAGAGGGTTGCAGAGCGGGAGAAACTGCCGCCAGAGCAGTGGGCTGAAATGTTGGCGCCTTACTTAACCGGGGAGTCCCAAAAAGCCTACCTAGACCTCTGCACAGAGGACGCCATGGACTATGGGACTCTGAAAGGTGAGATCCTTGCCAGAATGGGGGTTAATACGTATGTAAGGGCTCAACGGGTAAGCCAGTGGTCCTTTGAGGAGGGTAAACCCGTCCGGTCTCAGGCCTATGACTTGTTGCACCTGGTAAAGAAGTGGCTGCAGCCTGAAAGCCTGAGCCCCGCACAAATGATAGAGAGGGTGGTTGTTGACCGGTTTGTGCGCACTCTGCCTGTCTCCATCCAACAGTGGGTGGGACAAGGTGACCCGGGTACCCTAGATCAGGTAGTGAGTGTGGTGGAGCGGCATGTGGCTACACAAGACTTGATTCGGGACTCTGGGACACTGCGTGCAGCACGGCGGACCGCATCCACCAAACCGGCAATTAGGGACCCCCAACCCGGGCCTCTGCTGGGTTCAACCCCACCACAGGCAGAGAATGTGCACCGCCCAGAAGTGAGACGGAAACCCGGGTCTCCTAAGCGGGGCACCGTAAATAATTTTTTCCCCGCCATAAGGTGTTGGCGATGCCAGGAGTCAGGACACACAATGGCGCAGTGTCCCCTCAACACGGAGTCCATGGACTGTGGGTATACCCGCCGGATGTCCATGTTCGCCCAATCTGCCAGGGCAGGACGCTATGGGACTGGGCGTAAAAGGAGTGTTTTGTGCCAGGTTCGGCTCAATGGATATGACGCTATGGCCCTGTTGGACTCAGGGAGTGGTGTGACCCTTGTGTGTGCCTCCTTGGCCTCTAGATCCCAACCCACCGGCCGTACGGTGCGAGTGCTTGGGGTCCATGGGGACCACCGTAGGTATCCAACAAGGAGGGTCACTATCACTACCCTGTCCGGACGGGTTCGACATGAAGTGGGGGTGGTGAAGACACTGCCTTTCGATATGATTTTGGGGAGGGATTTTCCTCTGTTCTGGACTCTGTGGGAGAGGCAAACTAATCCTCAGGTAGTGAATGGTCCAGGCCCTGAGCCCAAAGATCCCGACTCTGGGACACCTGCCATAGGGGTCACCACTATAGGGAAAGAGTGTAATCCCGATAGGTGTTCCCAAGAGGTACAGGCAGGAGGTTTCAGAGCGCACAACCCCCGCATACAGGTGCAGAAGCGCCAACCACAACGTCCCAAGACCCGTAGATGTACTCATGGTACAGACAGTGACTCCACTGTGGACTTAGGGCTACGGGACTCAGATGACCTGCCCAATCGTGTAGCAGACGACATAGCGTCAGGACTCCACATAGCTAAAAGGATAGGTGGACCGCGCTACCACACTGGCCGATGGGGGAGGGGGAGACCTCCCACAGATATGCCTTTGAGACGTAGCGTGACTGGGTCCGATTGGTCTTGGTACACAAGGAAACAGTTGGTGCCGGTACGGGACCGCGTGTCGGACGCGGACGGCCCTGGTCGACTGTCCCCTCGACGGGTGGGCTCCGAGGACGGGGAGCCCCTGTCTCGAGGCCCCGGATCGTGGGCTGGTGTTCCGCCCCACGGGCTTGAACAGAGGGGGGAGGTATGTGGTGATGCGACCCCGATGTGTCCCCTGACCGGTGCACAGCACATGGGGGATTGTATCTTTTGCTCTGTGGCAGCACTCACAGGGTTAACAGAAGTGAGATCTGAGCTAAGTGCTGATGGAAAGCACTCAGCCCACCTGTGATGGGATAGGAGATGATATGAGCTGCCCTGGGCTGAGGAGTGGGATGAGAAAGAGGAGGAACTGCTGTGTGAAGCTAACAGCAGCCTGGAGCTCTCTCAGAGAGGACTGTGCAGAGAGAGAGTGGTTGTGTGCTGATAACACAGCCTAGCAGTGAGGACCTGGCCCTCACCAGTGGAGCCGGCCAGGACAGAGCCTGTCCTAGGTACAGAGGTACTATGTGTGTTGGGTGAACAGAGTTGTACCAGCTGTGCCCCCAGAACCTGGAGGTCTGTAATATACCTGAACTGTACCATTAAACTGTGTGTTGTGTGAACAGTTGCCTGAGTCACTGCCTTCTGTCGTGCCGATCCTAACCGCTACCTTACAATACATATAGATATACAGTATATACACATATCTATATACACATATAGATATACACTACATACACACTGATACATATACAGTATATATACATATACATATAACTATATACACATATATGCATAGATAAACATATACTGTATGTACACACTGATATATATACAGTATATACACACTGATACATATACCGTATATACACACAGATACATATATACAGTATATACACAGATATATATATATATAGATATACAGTATATACACATATATATACAGTATATACACACACATAAATATAGATATACACTATATATACATATATATATAGTCTCTACACACAGATATTCATATATACACTATATACACATATAGATATACCGTATATACACATACATATTCAATAAAGTTTCACTGTAGCACTCCTTGGTGTAAAATCAGTAGTCCTTTATTTCTGGCTTCTGGTAAAGCTATCAGACAGCAGATGGCCACGTATCGGGCACACACGCCCTTTGTCAAGCCTTGACAAAGGGCGTGTGTGCCCGATACGTGGCCATCTCCTGTCTGATAGCTTTACCAGAAGCCAGAAATAAAGGACTACTGATTTTACACCAAGGAGTGCTGCAGTGAAACTTTATTGAATACGTATGTATAAAGGCTGTGAAGTAAGCTGAACTGCTCTGCACCCTGAAAGCAAGTTTGCTGCTTGAAAAGTTTTTTTGCCTGTATATACACATATATAGATGTACAGTATATACACATATACATACATATACAGTATATACACATATATACATATACACTATATATACATATATACAATAGAGATATACAGTATATACACATATAGATATACAGTATATACACATATATAAATGTACAGTATATACACATATACATACATATACAGTATATACACATATATAGATATTTATACACTATCTACACATATATACATACATATAGATATACAGTATATACACATATCGATATACACATATATAGATACATATACACTACATACACACAGATACATATACATATAAACTATATACACATACAGTATATGTATATCTATCCATATATGTTGTAGGGATCAGTCTCTATAGCAGCAGCAAGTAAGGCAGTGACACTCAGGCTCAGTCCAAAAACAAGTGTGGTTTATTTCACACAATGGCAAAACAAACAAAAAAAAAAATAGTCCTTACAGCAGGATAATAGCGTCGGCCCTAAACCTGCTCCTCCTGGAGCTCGCCGAGGGGTCCTACCCCACCTTGGGGTCCGGTACACGCTCCCTGTGCTCTCACAGGCTACTTTTCCCCAGACTGAACTCCTCTCCAGTCTGATCTGAACTCACAACACCTTCACAGCCGTCTCTTCCGGCTTAACCTTTTTCACCTGTCTTTCCCTCCCAGCTACTTCAAAAGCCTGGGGCGGGAGATGAGGAATGGAGGCCCGCCCAAAAACCTTCCCCCATGCCTCATAGATGAGGTCCCATAACAGGCTTTACCAACAGCCACCGTTCTCAGTAACGGTGGCCACACCTGCCTCACCTATGCTCATGTAAGCATCTCCTGTCCCATACATGCAGTAGCTCACCATCCTTGGGGAAACATAGCGTCCCTCTACCACCATTCCCCTTGCTACCTCACACACCCCCCCCCTCAGTTCAACCCTGGGGGGGTGAACTCCTGCCACCAAACAGTGAGTCCGGGACAAGGCATCGGCATTGCCCTGCAGCCTCCCGGCTCTGTGTTCCACCGTGAAGTTAAAGTTCTGGAGCGACAAGAACCACCTGGTGACTCGCGCATTCCTCTCTCTTGACTGGCTCATCCACGTGAGTGGGGAGTGGTCAGTCACCAACCGAAACCGTCGCCCCAGCAGGTAATACCTCAACGCTTCCAAGGCCCATTTGATGGCTAGGCACTCTCTCTCGACCACACTGTAATTTTTCTCTGCAGGCGTGAGCTTGCGGCTCAGGTAGTTAACGGGGTGTTCTTCCCCATTCACCTCCTGAGAAAGGACTGCACCTAGCCCTACTTCTGATGCATCTGTCTGAACGATGAAGGTTTGGGTGAAGTCAGGTGTGACAAGGATGGGAGACCCGCATAACACCGTCTTCAAGACCAGAAAGGCATGCTCGGCCTGGGGGTTCCACTTTACCATGATGGGCCGTCTTCCTTTCAGAAGGTCTGTCAATAGGGCTGAGAGGGTGGCAAAATTGGGGATGAACCTCCTGTAGTATCCCACAATTCCCAGAAAGGCTCTCACCTGCTTTACTGTCCTTGGTTGGGGCCAACTCTGGATGGCTTCGACCTTGTTGACCTGCGGCTTAATCATACCTCGCCCTATCACATACCCCAAATAGCGTGCCTCCTCCATTCCCAGAGCACACTTTTTGGGGTTGGCAGTCAGCCCCGCTGCCCGGAGAGAGTCCACCACAGCCTGTACCTTGGCCAAGTGGCTCTCCCAGTCGCTGCTGAAAATGATGACGTCATCCAGATAGGCCGAGGCGTACCTTTGATGAGGCTTCAACACGATGTCCATTAATCTTTGGAACGTGGCTGGAGCCCCATGTAAGCCAAATGGCAACACCAGGTAGTGAAACAGACCCTCCGGGGTGATGAACGCGGTCTTCTCTTTGGCGCTATCCGTAAGGGGTACTTGCCAGTATCCCTTAGTTAGATCGAGTGTGGAGAAGTACCGGGCTTTCCCGAGTCTTTCAATGAGCTCGTCTACTCGTGGCATTGGATAAGCGTCAAATTTAGAAACCTCATTCAGCTTCCGGAAGTCGTTGCAAAACCGTATCGTCCCATCGGGTTTGGGAATAAGCACAATGGGACTAGCCCATTCACTTTTCGACTCCTCAATAACCCCTAACTCCAGCATTTGACGAACCTCCTTTGAAATGGCCTTTCGCCGTGCCTCAGGTACTCGGTATGGCCTCATCCGAACTTTTACCTGGGGCTCGGTGACAATGTCGTGTGTAATCAACGAGGTACGCCCTGGCAGCTTTGAAAATACATCCGTATTCCTGGCCACAAACTCTCGAGACTCTTGCTGCTGGTTTTTCGTGAGGGTTTCGGCTATCGTCACTTCTGCCACTGCCCCCTCAGGCACCCCCTTGGCCTGTAAAGTCAGTGCCGGAGGACGGTCAGCTGGAGACCCCTCTGTACCCAGACCCTCTCTGTCTTTCCAGGCTTTTAGCAGATTGACATGGTATATCTGCTCGGTCTTTCTCCGACCCGGCTGATATACCTTGTAGTTGACCTCCCCAACTCTTTCTAGGACTTCGTAGGGCCCTTGCCACTTCGCCAAGAATTTACTCTCCACAGTAGGCACTAGTACCAGGACTCTGTCTCCCGGGTTAAAAGTTCTGACCTTAGCGGATCTATTATATACCCGGCTTTGAGCTCTTTGGGCTTCCTCTAAGTGTTCTTTCACTATCGGCATCACCGCTGCCATCCGGTCTTGCATGGTCGCGATGTGCTCTACTACACTTTTGTGAGGGGTGGGTTCCTGCTCCCATCCCTCTTTGGCAATGTCGAGCAGGCCCCGGGGATGTCTACCATACACGAGTTCGAACGGAGAAAAACCTGTTGAGGCCTGTGGTACCTCCCGAATCGCGAACATCAGGTATGGTAGAAGACAATCCCAGTCCTTCCCATCCCTGGATACCACCTTTTTCAGCATGCTCTTTAGGGTTTTGTTGAATCTTTCAACCAAGCCATCTGTCTGCAGATGGTAGACCGAGGTGCGCAACTGCTTTACCCGGAACAGTTTACATAGCTCCTTGGTAACCTTGGACATGAACGGCGTCCCCTGGTCCGTAAGTATTTCTTTAGGGATTCCTACCTGGCAGAACACGGCGAGTAGCTCTTTGGCTATCAATTTCGCCGAGGTGTGCCGCAGTGGAATTGCCTCTGGATACCTGGTAGCGTAATCCATGATTACCAGGATATGCTGATGCCCTCGGGCAGACTTGACCAGAGGACCCACCAGATCCATGGCGACCCTTTCAAATGGTACGTCTATAATGGGCAGGGGTACCAAGGGACTACGGAAGTGCGGCATAGAAGCGGATTGCTGACACTCGGGGCATGATTCGCAATACCGCTGCACCTCCCGAAACACTCCCGGCCAGTAAAAACGCTGCAGAATTCGTTCCAGAGTCTTTTTATGGCCCAAGTGTCCGCCCAGCACATGCCTATGTGCCAAGTCGAGCACCGTCGGGCGATAAGGCTGCGGAACCACCAGCTGTTCCAAGGTCTCACCCCGCACTCTGTCAACCCTGTATAACAGATCCTGGTTGACAGCCATGTGGGGAAACACCTGGTCTGCTCCTGGGTACTGAAACACCCCATTAATACAAATAACATTTTCCCTGGCCCGATCTAACGTCGGGTCTTGGAGCTGTGCAGTACCAAAATTGTCACGGGGAACTCCCAACTCTGCGAACTCAGGTACCGACCCAAGCTCGTCGGCTTCAACCGCTAATACCTCTAGAGGGGACATTGTTACTCCCACGGCTGGCACCCCTGAGTCAGGATCACGAGGTTCAGGCTCAGGGTCCGTGACATTCTGGACTTGTTTATCCCTTAACCCCGGGTTTCCCGGTAACAGAGTCCAGAATAGGGGAAAGTCTCTCCCAAGGATCAGTCCATACGGCAGGGACTCTAACACTCCCACCTCATGACGACACTCCCCCTTTGGGGTTTGGATAGTGATTATGGCTGTAGGGTACTCTTTCAAATCCCCATGAATGCATAAGACCCCCACATTACGTCCCGTGTAGGATGCTGACCCAGCCAAGGTGGCATGCACCAGGGTGATAAGGCTTCCTGAGTCCAAGAGGGCAGCTGCAGGACATTCCGCCACCGTAACCTGACACATGGGAGAGATATGTGCAGGCTCTGGGGAAGCAGCGGTATATACCGGGAAGGCATAGAGGGAGACACGCCGGGCCACACTGCAGTCCATAGGATCGGTGGTGATAGGGCAGTTTGCAGCAATGTGTCCTCGCTCTTGACACCTCCAGCACACAACAGTCTCTAGCTTCCTTGCCTGAGGACCTGCAGGGGTGGGGGTGCGGGTCAGAGTCCTGTATTTCTCAGGGTCGGTGACCTTGCGGGATTTGGGGAGCACACGGGCTGGGGAAGAAACTTTTAACAAGTTCTGGGTGGCCTCATATCGTTCCACCAAACCGACCAGCTGGTTGGCATCGACAGGGTCCCCATGACCCACCCACTGCTGTATGGCTGGGGGCAAGGCCCGCACAAACTTGTCCAGTACCACTCTTTCCACCATCTGCGCTGGGGACAACAGCTCCGGCTGTAACCATTTTTTTACAAGATGGACGAGATCATACATCTGAGACCGGACCGCTACAGTCTCTACATAGGCCCAGCGATGGACTCTCTGGGCACGGAGATACACATTCACACCTAATCGAGCTAGAATCTCGGCTTTTACCTTTTGATAGTCCCGGGCGTCCTGCTCGCTCAGGTCGTAGTACGCTTTCTGGGGCTCTCCAATCAGATATGGCGCTACGACCTCCGACCATTGGTGTAGCGGCAGACTCTCTCGCTCTGCCACTCTCTCGAACCCCGCCAAGAAAGCTTCGACATCGTCCTCTGCGGTCATCTTTTGGAGGGACGCGCGGACCCGCTTCTTGATGTCCTGCTGTGGATCAGACGGTGCGCTTGACCTCAGGGCTGTTAACTGTTCCATCAGGAGTTGGTTAGTTTGCTGTTGAAGTCTCAGGGCCTCCGTATGGCTGTGCTGCTGGGCCTGCAGCGCCTCAGCATACATCTGCTGTTGCTGCTTCTGCTGCAGGTTGGCTTCAATCAATGCCTTTACAACGTCCTCCATTGCTGAGCGCTGCTTTAGGGCTTGCTTCACCCAGGACATACAACTCGTCCTCTACAGCGATTAGTGTATGCCTTACTGCATTGCCCGCATTCTCCACCATATGTAGGGATCAGTCTCTATAGCAGCAGCAAGTAAGGCAGTGACACTCAGGCTCAGTCCAAAAACAAGTGTGGTTTATTTCACACAATGGCAAAACAAAAAAAAAAATAGTCCTTACAGCAGGATAATAGCGTCGGCCCTAAACCTGCTCCTCCTGGAGCTCGCCGAGGGGTCCTACCCCACCTTGGGGTCCGGTACACGCTCCCTGTGCTCTCACAGGCTACTTTTCCCCAGACTGAACTCCTCTCCAGTCTGATCTGAACTCACAACACCTTCAAAGCCGTCTCTTCCGGCTTAACCTTTTTCACCTGTCTTTCCCTCCCAGCTACTTCAAAAGCCTGGGGCGGGAGATGAGGAATGGAGGCCCGCCCAAAAACCTTCCCCATTCCTCATGAGGAAAGATGAGGTCCCATAACAGGCTTTACCAACAGCCACCGTTCTCAGTAACGGTGGCCACACCTGCCTCACCTATGCTCATGTAAGCATCTCCTGTCCCATACATGCAGTAGCTCACCATCCTTGGGGAAACATAGCGTCCCTCTACCACCATTCCCCTTGCTACCTCACAATGTACACACTAATATATATACAGTATATCCACACTGATAGATATACCGTATATACACACAGATACATATACATACAGATACATATACATCTACTATATCTACACATATATAGATATACAGTATATACACACAGATACATATAGATATACAGTATATACACACATATATATAGATATACAGTATATACACATATATACATAAATATATGAAAAATAGAATCAGCACAAACTTAACAGAACAGTGGGTGCAATACTTCCTGCATAACGGTGCTTCAGCCGTCCTTCAATAGATCCAGAGAAAAAAACAGGCAGCACTCCAATAGGATCTCAATGTGGATTTATTCCAACCTCGTGCGACGTTTCGGAGTTGATCCTCCTTCATCAAGCATAGTGCACCAAATGAGTGAAAAAGTCTTATATACAAGTAAAGCCAGAAAGGCAATTAAGTTGTTTGTACATATAACTCATACAACAAACATTATATAAAGTGCCAAGTAGTGTCACATAATGATCTTACCATAAAGTGCATACATAGTGCCAATTACTTCAGTCCAGCTGAAGTTATACCTACTGTAAACCATATCACCACATTAACAAGGTGATCAGTGACACCTGTGAAGTTAAAATCATGATTTAGATTGTGCAAAAATACCTGACCGATCCGTAGCTCAGCCACATGAAACACTGGCGCCGTGCCGTCAGCGTCTTCCGGGTTCCCAACCGCGCATGCGCGAGCCGGCGCCGCGTCATTTGACGCTACATAGCCACTGCGCATGCGCGATCGACCTAGGCCATTTTGGAAGATGGCAAATAGCGGTTTTTGCCCAAAAGGCATATTTACTTCCATATTAAAGCTCAGAATATGCATAAAAATATTAAGACCTCAAATTATGCTAAGTAGAGGAACCGAAACATACAATAGGGAATGATAAGGAAGGAAACAAAGAATAACCCAGAGGGCATCCAAGGTATCCTAGTATGAGCATAGTGAGAGAATGACAGATGGTCAATCCACCACTCCCCCACCGCTACACACTTAAACCAAATCACTCCACACAAACACATTCATACTGGTCCCAAAACTCAGAGAGAAAAAAATAACATAAATTATTGTGGTCAAAATAGAGTTTTTTTTATTATGCTGACAAAATCAAAGATAAAGGGGCTATATTTATAAATATAAAAACAATAGTACAGCGGTCTCAGGGAGCGCCAAAGGAATACTGGACAAATTAGTGAATAAGAACCGACCTTTATTCTTCCTCCAATACCACTGCCACAACGCGTTTCAACGGTCTAAGCCGTCTTCATCCACCTGATGAAGACGGCTTAGACCGTTGAAACGCGTTGTGGCAGTGGTATTGGAGGAAGAATAAAGGTCGGTTCTTATTCACTAATTTGTCCAGTATTCCTTTGGCGCTCCCTGAGACCGCTGTACTATTGTTTTTATGTGAGTTCTCTCTCTACGGAGCCAAAGCGGCAGGAGCAGCCTGGAACATCTGGAGTGTTGAGGACCTGTGGTTACCTAATTACCGGGATAAACATACTGAGCACCTGCGGTGACGCGGTATCCGGTCCGGTAGGATTACGTGAAAATCGCGGAGCACAGATTTGTGAACGCAAACACCGGCAGGACAGCAGCACTAATAGAAAGAGGCGACCCGGAGCCCCATCACCCACACGTTTAATCTTGGTTGTGTAGACGTACACAACCATTATAGGTGAGTGCACTGGCACTTTTTATTTATACAAATAGCCCTGTGTGTCTACACATGCGCCCTTTTCTTTTTCTTTCTGTATATTTATAAATAGGCTGGCTTGTTTTCAGATAGGATTCAGGTGCACCATCGAAAAAAAAGAAAAAAACATTCTTTAAGAACATCATCAAATACAAAACTCAAAAATAGAGTCAATATGTACATTTCAATGTTATAGTAGTGCAAAGTCCCCTTCAGATTAGATAATGCAAAAACACTTACTAGGGAATTAATTTAACCCAAGAAAATTTACCAAATCTCATCTACAATAATGCCTTCAAGTCAGATTATTTACTTTAAAGTCCACATTCAGACCATTGGGTTTTAAAGTCCGTAATTTAAAAATCCATTCCAACTCTTTACGTTTTAAAATGGCTAATCTATTGCCACCTCTCCTTTGTGGAGGCACATAGTCAATTAATCTAAACCTGATGTCGGTGTCCTTGTGGCCTCTGTCAACGCAATGTTTAGGGACAGGGAGATCCAATCTTTCTTTGCGTATAGAGAGTTTATGGTTACTAAACCTAGTTCTAAAGTCGCTTGTTGTCTCCCCCACGTACCAGAGGCCACAAGGACACACCAACATGTACACCACATATTCAGATTCACAAGTAAGGAAATGCTTTATTTGATATGTCTGATTTGTACGTTCATTAAAGAAACTACTGCCCTTCAGCATTGCCCTACAGTTGATACAACTCAGGCATGGGAAACATCCCTTTCTGTCTGTTCGAGTCAATGACAACTGTTTGTTCTTCCTAAAAGAACCCACATCCGAATGCACCAATTGGTCCTTCAAGTTTCTCCCGCGGCGATATGAGAAGAGGGGTGGGTTTTTAAATTCATCAACTCCAACCAAACCATTGGATAGAGTGTTCCAATGTTTTTTAATTATGCTTGAAATTGCATTACTTTCCTCACAAAAGGTTGAGACAAAGGGAATGCGTTTCACATCTATTTTAGTTTTTTGTTGTAATAAATCCGTCTTTTTTAAGCTATCTAGTTTCACTCTATGATTTTTTAGAATGTTCTTAGGGTAACCACGATTTTTAAATTTTCTAGTCATTACATCCAAAGTTTTTTTCAGATTGTCTCCTCACTCTCAATCCTTTTAACTCTAAGGAACTGACCAAACGGTATTGATTTTATCATATTCTTTGGGTGATGACTAGAAAACAACAACAAGTTGTTTTTATCTGTAGGTTTTGTATACGTCCGGGTATTTATGATGTTATTTTCTTTAACCACCAAAACATCTAAAAATTGAAATTGGTTAAGTGAGTAGACCATCGTAAATTTGATGGTTTCATTGATTGTATTCAAGAACCCAAAAACTCTTGTAGCACATTCTCAGTGCCGGTACATAGGAGGAAGATGTCATCAATGTATCGCCACCACCCCCTAATAAATGGTTGGTAGTGGGACACAGTGATGACATCCTCCTCCAAGACCCCCATAGTAATGTTTGCATACGAGGGGGACATATTGGCCCCCATCGTAGTACCTCACCTTTGTTCGAATAACTCATCTCCGTATAAAAAATAATTTCTTGTTAAAACTAAAGTCAATAACTCTATGATTAAATTTTGTGATTCAACTGAATATTGTAAGGAATCCAACTTTTTCGTGACACATTCTATCCCAAATTGATGTTCAATTGAAGTGTATAAATTTATAACATCAAAAGAAACTAGATAACATACATCCTCTTTTATCTCCAAATTAGAGATTTTTATCAAAAAGTCATTAGTATCCTTGATGTAAGAACTAAATTTTGAAGCAATAGGGTTTAATATCCTGTCAAGAAAAATGCCTATATGACTTAGCACCGAATTGGTGCCCGCCACAATAGGCCGCCCCGGGGGTCTATCAAAGATTTATGGACTTTTGGTAATACATATATAATAGGCGTTGACGGATATTTTACCATCATAAAATCAAAAACATCCTGAGATATTATCTTTTTACGTATAGCTGGTTCCAATATTTCTTTTAATTTGCGTTGGATTTCGAATTTAGGGTCACAATTCAACTTTTTATACACACTAGAGTCATAGACCTGTTTATTTAACTCCCTCAATTATGCAATCTTGTCCATGATGACGACACCGCCACCCTTGTCAGCACTCTTGATGACAATGTCGCCATCATGGACAAGTGCTCTCAAAGCATCTACTTCCATGGTAGTCATATTGGGTCTTGAATACTCACTCACAGTTCTATTTTTTAGATCCTCAATCTCCTTATTAACTCCTTCCATAAAAGCTGCAATATTAATAGAACAGCTAGGGGAAGTTTTTTTTCTCTGCACATATATACATACATATATATATATACTAGCTGTGAGCCCGATGCGATTGCATTGGGATTCTAGAATGTGTGTATAGTTTACTCAGTATATTTCAAATATGGCGGCATAGCGGCCGCCGCTATTCCGATTGTTCGGCGCGCTGAAGGCGGCGACCAATCAGAAGAGCGCCGTGCTGTATGATGCCATACTTCAAATACATGGAATATTTTGAGTTTCACATTTACCGCTGTAAGTGAGGCGCTATTCTCATTGGTCGCTGTGTGCTGACGGCAACCAATCAGCATAGCGCCTCACTTTCAGTGGTAAATTTGAAACTCAAAGTCGTCCATTATATCTCTATGGGAAGTGAGGCGCTATTCTGATTGGTCGCCGGCAGCACACAGCGACCAATACGAATAGCGCCTCACTTGCCATAGAGATATAATGGACGACTTTGAGTTTCAAATATACCGCTAAAAGTGAGGCGCTATTCTGATTGGTCGCCGGCAGCACACAGCGACCAATGAGAATAGCGCCTCACTTCCCATAGAGATATAATGGACGACTTTGAGTTTCAAATTTACCGCTGAAAGTGAGGCGCTATGCTGATTGGTCGCTGTGTGGTGCGCAGACCAATCAGTATAGCGCCTCACTTCCCATAGGGATGCATAGCGGTGTTTAGAGGAATTTATGGCCGGGCCCTTGGTTCTATTTTTGGGCACGGTGCTCGGCGCTTGTCGGTCATCGCCGGGGCGGGAGCCCCTGCAACGGCTCGCAATGGCCGCTTCGCCATAGATAGATATAGATAGATATAGATTGATATAGATAGATAGATATAGATAGAGAAAGATAGATAGATAGATAAATAAATATGTATAGATAGATATAGATAGATATAGATAGATAGATAGATAGATAGACATAGATATATAAAGAGATAGATAGATAGATAGATAAATATGGATAGATATAGATAGATAGATAGATATAGATACTTAAATAGATAGAAAGAAATAGATACATAGATAGATAGAAGATAGATAGATAGATAGAAATAGATACATAGATAGATAGAAATAGATAGATAGATAGAAATAGATAGATAGAAATAGATAGATAGATAGAAATAGATATATAGATAGATAGATAGAAATAGATACATAGATAGATAGATAGATAGATAGAAATAGATACATAGATAGATAAATAGATAGATAGAAATAGATACATAGATAGATAGATATAGATACATAGATAGATAGATATAGAAATAGATACATAGATAGATAGAAATAGATAGATAGATAGAAATAGATAGATAGATAGATAGAAATAGATATAGATAGATAGAAATAGATAGATAGATAGAAAAATAGATAGATAGAAATAGATAATGAAATAGATAAAGATAGATAGATAGATAAAAATAGATACATAGATCGATAGATAGATATAGAGATAGATAGATAGATAGATAGGTGAGTCGTTGCAGCCGCGGTAGGTCCATTGCGATTCTCTTGGGCCGGCGACAGCCGAGCGCCGTGGCCGAAAATCGAACCAAGGGGCCGGCCATGCATTGTGCGAAACACCGCTATGTATCTCTATGGGAAGTGAGGCGCTATTCTGATTGGTCACTGTGTGCATCCGGCGACCAATCAGAATAGCGCCTCACTTCCCATAGAGATATAATGGATGAATTTTCGTCCATTATATCTCTATGGGAAGTGAGGCGCTATTCTGATTGCTCGGCGGCAGCACACAGCGACCAATCAGAATAGCGCCTCACTTCCCATAGAGATATAATGGATAAAAATTCGTCCATTATATCTCTATGGGAAGTGAGGCGCTATTCTGATTGGTCGCTGTGTGCTGCCGGGGACCAATCAGAATAGCGCCTGACTTCCCATAGAGATATAATTGACAAAAAGTCGTCCATTATATCTGTATGGGAAGTGAGGCGCTATTCTGATTGGTCGCCGGCAGCACACAGCAACCAATCAGAATAGCGCCTCACTTCCCATAGAGATATAATGGACGAATTTCGTCCATTATATCTCTATGGGAAGTGAGGCGCTATTCTGATTGGTCGCCGGCAGCACACAGTGACCAATCAGAATAGCGCCTCACTTCCCATAGAAATACATAACGGTGTTTCGCACAATGCATGGCCGGCCCCTTGGTTCCGATTTTCAGCCACGGCGCTTTGAGTTTCAAATTTACCGCTCAAAGTGAGGCGCTATTCTCATTGGTCGCCGCCAGCACACAGCGACCAATGAGAATAGCGCCTCACTTCCCATAGAGATACATAGCGGTGTTTCGAACAATGCATGGCCGGCCCCTTGGTTCGATTTTCGGCCACGGCGCTTTGAGTTTCAAATTTACCGCTCAAAGCGAGGCGCTATGGTCATTGGTCGCCGCCAGGACACAGCGACCAATGAGAATAGCGCCTCACTTCCCATAGAGATAAATAGCGGTGTTTTGAACAATGCATGGCCGGCCCCTTGGTTCGATTTTCGGCCACGAAATATATTGGATATATATTGGACCGAAACGTCGCTAATCTAATGCCTTTGAAAGCCAATAAAGGCAGAAATCATCTCAAGTTTGTGTGCTGCAGCCTTTTTTCACAAATATTTAGATAGATAGATAGATAGATAGATACATAGATAAAAATAGATAGATAGATAGATAGATAGAAATAGATACATAGATAGATAGATAGATATAGATAAAAATAGATAGATAGAAATAGATAGATAGATAGAAAGAAATAGATACATAGATACATAGATAGATAGATAGATAGATAGATAGATATA
>JARQOC010000007.1:5266102-5277321 GCA_033576535.1 Allobates femoralis
ATAGATAGATAGATAGAAATAGATAGATAGATAGATAGATAGATATAGATACATAGATAGATAGATAGATAGATAGATAGATAGATAGATAGATAGATAGATAGAAAGAAATAGATGCATAGATAATAGATCGATCGATAGATAGAAAGAAATAGATACATAGATAATAGATAGATAGAATAGATACATAGATAGATAGATAGATAGATAGATAGATAGATAGATAGAAATAGATACATAGATAGATAGAAATAGATACATAGACAGATAGATAGATAGATAGAGATAGATAGATAGATAGATAGAAATAGATACATAGATAGATAGATAGATAGATAGATAGATAGAAATTGATAGAGAGATAGATAGATAGATAGATAGATAGATAGAAATAGATACATAGATAGATAGAAAATAGATAGATAGATAGAAATAGATAGATAGATAGATATAGATACATAGATAGATAGATAGAAAGAAATAGATGCATAGATAGATCGATAGATAGATAGATAGATAGAAATAGATAATAGATAGATAGATAGATAGATAGATAGATATAATAGATAGATAGAATAGATAGAAATAGATACAGAAATAGATAGATAGATAGATAGAATAGATACATAGATACATAATAGATAGATAGATAGAAATTGATAGAAGATAGATAGATAGATAGATATAGATACATAGATAAATAGATAGATATAGAGATAGATAGATAGGTGAGTCGTTGCAGCCGCGGTAGGTCCATGGCGATTTTCTTGGGCCGGCGACAGCTGAGCGCCGTGGCCTGGCCGAAAATCGAACCAAGGGGCCGGCCATGCATTGTTCGAAACAGCGCTATGTATCTCTATGGGAAGTGAGGCACTATTTCATTGGTCGCTGTGTGCTGGCGGCGACCAATGAGAATAGCGCCTCACTTTGAGCGGTAAATTTGAAACTCAAAGCGCCGTGGCCGAAAATCGAACCAAGGGGCCGGCCATGCATTGTTCGAAACACCGCTATGTATCTCTATGGGAAGTGAGGCGCAATTCTGATTGGTCGCTGTGTGCTGCCGGCGACCAATCAGAATAGCGCCTCACTTCCCATAGAGATATAATGGACGAATTTTCGTCCATTATATCTCTATGGGACGTGAGGCGCAATTCTGATTGGTCGCTGTGTGCTGCCGGCGACCAATCAGAATAGCGCCTCACTTCCCATAGAGATATAATGGACGAATTTTCGTCCATTATATCTCTATGGGAAGTGAGGCGCTATTCTGATTGGTCGCTGTGTGCTGCCGGCGACCAATTAGAATAGCGCCTCACTTTCTGCGGTAAATTTGAAACTCAAAGTCGTCCATTATATGTCTATGGGAAGTGAGGCGCTATTCTGATTGGTCGCCGGCAGGACACAGCGACCAATCAGAATAGCGCCTCACTTCCCATAGAGAATAATAGCGGTGTTTGAAGCGAAGTATAGCCGGGCCCTTGGTTCTATTTTCGACCACGGGTCTCTGGCTTTCGTCGGTCGTCGCCGGGGCGGGCTTCGCGGCCATTGCGAGTGAGTCGCGTGCGCGAACAAAGCCACGAACATAGCCACGGAAGTAGCGCCGTATGCGACTGAAGTCGCTACGGCAATTTTATAATAGATACAGTATATACACACATGCATTTAGTATATACATATATACACATATATATATATATATATATAATATATAACAGTATATACACACACAGATAGATATACATATACACTATATTCACATTGATATACAGTATATACACATCAATATTAAGTATATACACACACATTCATACATGTACCTATACACTATATACACACATATATACATAGACAGTATATACACACCGATACATATACATATACTGTATATACACATATATAGATAGATGTAGATATACAGTATATACACACACATAGATACATATATAGTATATATAGATATACAGTAGATACACATATATAGATATATATTGATATACAGTATATACACACACATACATATACAGTATATACACATATATAGATACATGTAGGTATACAGTATATACACACATATACATTCATATACAGTATCTACATATATATACATAGATATACAGTATATACACACAATATATATATATAGATTCAAAGAAGCTTTATTGGCAGGACCAAATACACCTCAGTATTGCCAAAGCAATTGTATAAAGGGATTAGGGATAGGGACTGTGGGGATGTTGGATAGGAGCTGCAGGGAAGGTGGATGGGGCGGATCCAGGATGGGGGGCTATAGTCCATGGCATAGGGAAGGTGGATGGGGCAAGTCCAGGTGGGGGCTATAGTCCATGGCATAGGGAAGGTGGATGGGGGCAGATCCAATGTGGAGGCTATAGTCCATGGCATCATAGCTCTTTTTCTCGCAGTCTATGACATTCACTCACGTACCGCGCTGCTATCTCCACTGCTCTCTCTTCTTTTCCCAGCAGGATAGATGTTTTTTCTTCCTCCTTCCTGGTGATGAAATCTGGGAAGCGATGTGAGAGTCTCCTGAAGTGAGTGTCCCTCACTGCTGAGTATTTGGAGCAGTGTAGCAGGAAGTGGGTTTCGTCCTCTATGGCCTCCTGGTCACAATGTTGGCACAGTCTTTCCTCCCTGGGCTTGTATCTCTGCCTGTGTCGGCCGGACTCGATGGCCAGACTGTGGGCACTGAGTCTATATCGGCTCAGGATCTTGCGGTCTCTGGGATCCGGGAGTTTCTCCAGATATGGGGCCAGTTTGTAGTCTCTCTGTAGACTCCGGTACATGGTCAGTTTCTGTGAGCTGAAGATATCGGTCTTGCAGTCACTGACATACCTCTCTTGGCCTTCCTCTACCATCTTCCTGATTCCGGCTTTTGTCAGGTTGTGATTGGTGTTCTGGTTGTTTTGGGTTTGGCTGGGCTGTTCTGAGGGTCCTGGTTTTTCAGTTTCACCTACATGTATCTGGGCTTTATAGTGATGGGAGCTTGGATTGCTCCTATGTAGGTGAGCCCGGAATGACAGCGCCCTCTTTAGAATCGTTAGGTGTAGAGGGAATCTGCCCAGCTCTGCCTGACAGGCACTGTTGGAGGTGCTCCGGTGTACCTGGAGAAGGTGCTTACAGAATTCCAGGTGGAATATTTCTGTTGGGCTGGAATCCCACCTTGACCAGTCTGGGTAGGTGTGGGGACCCCAGACTTCACTGCCATATAGGAGGATTGGGGCGATGATGGAGTTGAAGATTTTTAGCCAGACCCTCACTGGTGGCTTCAGATAGTAGAGTTTCCTTCGGATGGCATAGAAGGTTTTGCAAGCCTTGTCTTTCAGGGTCTCTATGGCTTGTTTGAAGTTCCCTGACCGGTGAATCTCTAGGCCCAGGTAGGTATATTTGTCTGTTCCTGTGAGGTCGCAGTTGTTCAGGACAAATGATGGGTGCTGGTCTGATCTTCTCCTTCTCCTCTGGAACACCATGGTGTTGGTTTTCTTTAGATTGACCGGTAGGGCCCAGGTCGAGCTGAATTTCTCTAGGATTTTCAGGTTGTCTTGGAGGCCTTTCTCGGTTGGTGACAGCAGCAGCAGGTCATCTGCATACAGCAGGAATTTCACCTGAGCGTCATGGAGGGTGAGAACTGGTGCGGTGGAGGATTCCAGGGCGGTAGCCAGCTCGTTGATATAGATATTAAAGAGCGTTGGACTTAGGCTGCAGCCTTGTCTGACTCCACGGCTCTGTTGGAAATAAGCCGTTCTTTTGCCGTTCACACTCACGCTGCAGCGGTTCTCAGTGTAGGAGCTTTTGATGACATCGTAGGTCTTTCCTCCTATTCCGCTCTCCAGCAGTTTCAGGAATAAGCCCGGTGCCACACCGAATCAAAGGCCTTTTTAAAGTCCACAAAGCAGGCATATATCTTCCCATTCTTCGTATTGTAGACGTGTCTCTGAATGAGGCTGTGCAGGGTATAGATGTGGTCAGTGGTGCGGTGGTTCGGCATGAACCCTGCTTGGCTCTTGCTGAGGACGTTGTGCTCGGTGAGGATCCTTTTGTTCAGGATACTGTTGAACAGTTTTCCCAGGTTGCTGCTGACACATATGCCTCGGTAGTTGGCTGGGTCATACCTGTCTCCACTCTTGTGGATGGGTGTGATGAGGCCTTGGTTCCAGGTACGAGGGAAGTAGCCAGCACGCAGCACAATATTGAACAGTTTGACCATTGCAGCCTGTATTTCTGGTGGGCTGTGCTTCAGCATTTCTGGTAGGATCCCATCCAGGCCACCGGCTTTTCTACACCTTATGGAAGAGATCCTCTCGGCTACTTCCTGTAGTGTTATAGGTGTATCCACGGAGTTTTGGAAATGTTTGATTTTTTCCTCCATTGCTTTTAGTTTTGCCATTATGTTTTCCTGTTCTTGGCTTAGTTCTTCCTTTGGAATATCTTTATAGAGGTCTCTGAAGTAATGGAGCCAGATGTTGCCATTTTGGATATAGGTGTTGTTTTTCTTGTCTTTTGTGCCCATGTGGTTCCATAGTTCCCAGAAGGAGTTGTCTTGGAGGGCATCTTGGAGTTGGTTAAGCTTGGTAGAGATGTATCTCTGCTTCTTCCTCCTGAGGGTGGTTTTGTACTGCCTTTGTATGGTGTCATAGGCTTCCCTCAGACCCGGGTGGTTGGGGTCTCTGGGGTTTCTATATATATATATCTATTATATAATTGCCGTAGCGACTTCCGTCGGAGCGGCGCAACTTCCGGTGGCTTTGTTAGCGAGTCCTGGGTGCCTCTCCTGGACTCTGTCCGTGGCCGCGTAGCGGCCCCGACGCGACTCACCAAGCAATGCCCGCAGAGGGCTGAGGCTGGAGGGGAGAGCAGAGGGCTGAGGCTGGAGGGAGAGCAGAGGCTGGAGGGGAGAGCAGAGGCTGGAGGGGAGAGCAGAGGGCTCAGGCTGGAGGGGAGAGCAGAGGCTGGAGGGGAGAGCAGAGGGCTGAGGCTGGAGGGGAGTGCAGAGGGCGGAGGCTGGAGGGGAGACAGAGGCTGGAGGGAGAGCAGAGGCTGAGGCTGGAGGGGAGAGCAGAGGCTGAGGCTGGAGGGGAGAGCGGAGGCTGGAGGGCGGAGGCTGGTGGGGAGAGCGGAGGCTGGGGGGAGAGCGGAGGCTGGAAGGGAGAGCGGAGGCTGGAGGGGAGAGCAGAGGGCGGAGGCTGGAGGGGAGAGCAGAGGGCGGAGGCTGGAGGGGAGAGCAGAGGCTGGAGGGGAGAGCAGAGGCTGGAGGGGAGAGCAGAGGGCAGAGGCTGGAGGGGAGAGCAGAGGGCTGAGGCTGGAGGGGAGAGCAGAGGCTGGAGGGGAGAGCAGAGGCTGGAGAGGAGAGCAGAGGGCTGAGGCTGGAGGGGAGAGCAGAGGGCTGAGGCTGAAGGGGAGAGCGGAGGCTGGAGGGGAGAGCGGAGCCTGGAGGGGGGAGGGTGGAGGCTGGAGGGCGGAGGCTGGAGGGGAGGGTGGAGGCTGGAGGGCGGAGGCTGGAGGGAAGAGCAGAAGCTGGAGGGGAGAGCAGAGGCTGGAGGGGAGAGCAGAGGCTCCACTCCAGCCTCCCCTCCAGCCTCCCCTCTCCCATACAGCCTCCCTTCTCCCCTCCAGCCTTCAGCCTCCCCTCCAGCCTTCAGCCTCCCCTCCAGCCACCAGCCTCCCCTCCAGCCTCCCCTCTCCCCTCCAGCCTCCCCTCTCCCCTCCAGCCACCAGCCCTCCCTCTCCCTCCACCTCCTCTCTCCCTCCAGCTCACCTCCCCCTCCAGTCTCCCCTCCAGCTCAGCCCTCCCCTCCAGCCTCTGCTCTTACCTCCAGCCTCTAGCCCTCCGCCCTCTCGCCCTCCAGCCTCCGCCCCCTCCACCTCCCCCCTCCCTCTAGCCTCAGCTCCCTCCCCTCCCCTCCACCTCCTCGCCTCCGCCTCCCCCTCTCCCCTCCAGCCTTCAGCCCTCCCTCTCCCCTCCACCTCCACCTCCGCCTCTCCCCACCAGCCCTCCGCTCTCCCCTCCAGCCTTCAGCCTCCCCCTCCCCTCCCAGCCTCTCCCTCCAGCCTTCACCTCCCCTCCCTAGCCTCCACTCCCTCTCACCTCCCTCCTCCAGCTCCCTCAGCCCTCCAGCCTCCCTCCCCTCTCCCTCCACCAGCCTCCCCCCCCTCCAGCTCCCTCCACCTCCCCTCCACCCTCCAGCCTCCCCTCCAGCCTCCCCAGCCTCCCCTCCCCCTCCAGCCTCAGCTCCCTCTCCCCTCCCTCTCCCCTCCAGCCTCCCCTCCCCCCACCTCAGCCTCCCCTCTCCCCCCACCTCTCAGCCTCCCTCTCCCCTCCAGCCTCCCCCACCTCCCCTCCCCCCCACCTCCCTCCCCCTCTCCCCCATCCCCCCTCCCCTCCAGCTTCCACCTCCCCTCCCTCCACCCGCCTCCACCTCCCCTCCCCTCCAGCCTCCCCTCTCCCCTCCGCCTCCCCTCCCTCCTCCCCTCCAGCCCTCCCTCTCCCTCCACTCCCCTCCAGCCTCCCCTCTCCCCTCCACCTCAGCCTCCCCTCTCCCCTCTCCCTCAGCCTCCTCCCCCCCTCCCTCCCTCCCCTCCAGCCTCCCTCCCCCTCCAGCCTCCCCCTCCCCTCCCATCTCCTCCCTCTCTCCCTCCACCCTCAGCCTCAGCCCTCTCACCCTCCAGCCCTCCCCTCTCCCTCCAGCCTCAGCCCTCCGCCTCTCCCCTCCCTCCCCCAGCCTCCCCCACCCCCCCCTCCCCACCTCCCTCTCCCCTCACCTCCCCCTCCGCCTCGCCCTCTCCCCTCCGCCTCGCTCCTCCCCTCCAGCCTCCCCTCCACCCCTCCCCCCTCTCCCCTCCAGCCTCCTCCCTCCAGCCTCCCCCCCTCACCCTCCTCCCCTCAGCCTCTCCCCTCCAGCCTCCCCTCCCCAGCTCACCCACTCCACCTCCCCCTTCTCCCCTCCAGCCTCCCCCTCCACCTCCAGCCCGCTCTCCCTCCACCTCTCCCCCCACCTCGCCTCCCCTCCGCTCTTCCCTCAGCCTCCCCTCTCCCCTCCAGCCTCCCCTCTCCCTCCAGCTCCCACTCCACCTCACCTCCAGCCTCCTCCACTCGCTCTCCTCTCTCCCCTCCACCTCAGCTCCTCCCCTCCAGCCTCCCTCCAGCCTCCCCTCCCCTCCAGCCTCAGCCCCCAGCTCTCCCTCTCCCCTCAGCCTCCCCCTCAGCCTCCCCTCTCCCCCCAGCCTCTCCCTCCAGCCTCCCCTCCACCCTCCAGCCTCCCCTCAGCCTCCCCTCTCCCCCTCCTCCACCTCCACCTCCCTCTCCCCTCCAGCCTCCGCCCTCCAGCCTCACCTCCCCTCTCCCTCCAGCCTCCCCTCTCCCTCCAGCCTCCCCTCTCCCTCCAGCCTCGCCCCTCCAGCCTCCCCCTCCCCTCCACCTCCCTCCCCCCCCCCCCTCTCCCTCCACCTCCCTCTCCCCTCCAGCCTCCCTCCCCTCCCTCTCCCCTCCAGCCTCCCTCCACTCCCTCCCTCCGCCTCCAGCCCTCCCTCCAGCTCCCCTCCTCCCTCCAGCTCCTCCCCCCCAGCCTCCCCCCCCTCTCGCCTCCAGCCTCCTCTCCGCCTCCGCCTTCCCCCCAGCCTCCCCTCCCTCTCCTCCCCTCCGCCTCTCCCTCCCTCCCCTCCGCCCTCCCTCTCCCCTCCAGCCTCCCTCCCCTCACCAGCCTCCCTCGCTCCCCCTCCAGCCTCCCCTCTCCCCCCCACCCCCTCTCCCCTCCAGTCCTCCCTCCCCTCCGCTCCCCTCCAGCCTCTCCCTCCCTCCCTCCCCTCTCCCTCCAGCCTCTCCCCTCCCCTCTCCCTCCCCTCCGCCTCGCCTCCCCTCCCCTCTCCCCTCCAGCCTCCCTCCCTCCTCCCCTCCACCTCCCTCCCCTCCAGCCTCCCCTCTCCCTCCCTCCCCTCCCCCTCCCCTCCAGCCTCCCCTCCACCTCCTCCTCCCCTCCAGCCTCCCTCCACCTCCGCCCTCCCCTCCGCCTCCCCTCCCCTCCCCTCACCTCCCCAGCCCTCCACCTCCCCTCCGCTCTCCCCCTCCCAGCCTCCAGCCTCCCTTCCCCTCAGCCCTCCGCTCTCCCCTCCAGCCCTCCCTCCAGCCTCCAGCCTTCTCCCCCTCCAGCCTCTCCTCCTCCCCTCCCCTCCCTCGCCCCCTCTCCCCTCCACCTCCCTCCCCTCCCCTCCAGCCTCCCCTCCACCCCTCCTCTCCTCCCCTCCACCCCTCCTCCAGCCTCCCTCCAGCCTCCCCTCCCTCCGCCTCCACCTCCTCCCTCAGCCCTCCTCCCTCCCCTCCAGCCTCCGCCCCCTCCCTCCCCTCCATCCTCCCTCCACCTCCCTCTCCCTCCAGCCCTGCCTCAGCCTCCCTCTCCCCTCCAGCTCCTCCAGCCCCTCTCCCCTCCGACCTCCCGCTCCCTCCCTCCAGCCTCTCAGCTCCCTCCAGCCTCCCCTCCCCCAGCCTCGCCTCGCCTCAGCCTCAGCCTCTCCCCTCCAGCCTCCCTCTCCCCTCCAGCCTCCCTCCAGCCTCCTCTCCCTCAGCCTCCCCTCTCCCCTCCAGCCTCCCTCCCCCAGCTCCTCCCTCCAGCCTCCTCTCTCCTCCAGCCTCATCCCCTCCAGCCTCCGCCTCCCTCCAGCCTCCCTCTCACCTCCAGCCTCCCTCCAGCCTCGCTCTCCCCCCTCCAGCCTCAGCCTCCAGCCTCCGCTCTCCCCTCCAGCCTCAGCTCCTCCACCCTCCAGCTCCCCCTCCAGCCTCCGCCTCAGTCTCCCCCCCTCCAGCCTCCCCTCCGCCTCCAGCCTCCCTCCAGCCTCCCGCCTCCCCTCCGCCTCCACCTCCGCTCTCCCTCCAGCCTCCGCCTCCTCCCTCCAGCCTCCCCTCCAGCCTCCCTCTCCCCTCCAGCTCTCCCCCTCCAGCCTCCTCTCCCTCCACCTCCCCTCCCCCGCTTCCCCTAGCCTCCCCTCCAGCCTCCCTCCCCCCGTCCCCCCCACCTCCCCTCCCCTCCAGCCTCCCCTCTCCCCTCCCCCGCCTCCCTCCAGCCTCCCCTCCCTCCAGCTCCCCTCTCAGCCTCCCTCCCCTCCAGCCTCCCCTCCAGCCTCCCCCCTCCCTCCACCTCCCTCCCTCCACCACCTTCCCCCCCTCCCCTCCAGCCTCCCCTCCAGCTCCCCCCCTCCCCTCCACCCCTCTCCCCTCACCTCCTCCCTCCAGCCTCGCTCTCTCCCTCCACCTCCCCCCTCCGCCTCCCCTCCCCCACCCTCTCCCTCCCTCCCCTCCCCTCCCTCCCTCCACTCCGCCTCGCTCTCCCCCCTCCCCCCCCTCCCTCCACTCACCTCGCCTCCCTCCAGCCTCCCCTCGCTCCCCCCCCCTCAGCCTCGCTTCCCCCAGCCTCGCCTCCCCCCCTCCAGCCTCCCCTCCAGCCTCCTCCCCTCCCCTCCACCTCTCCTCCACCTCCCCTCTCCCCTCCACCTCCCCTCCACCTCCCTCTCCCTCCCACCCAGCCTCAGCCTCCCCCTCGCCCCTCTCTCCCCTCCAGCCTCCCCCTCGCCTCCCCTCCCCCCAGCCCTCCTCCCCTCACCCCTCCACCTCCCTGCTCCCCTCCAGCCTCGCCCTCCAGCCTCCCCTCTCCCCTCACCTCCCCTCCACCTCCCTCCTCAGCCCCGCCTCCCCCTCCAGCCTCCCCTCCGCCTCCCGCCCCTCCCCTCAGCCCCTCCAGCCCCTCTCCCCTCCACCCTCCTCGCCTCCCTCCCACCTCCCCTCTCCCCCCCTCCACTCCATCTCCTCAGCCTCCCTCTCCTCCACTCCCCCTCCATCGCCTCCCCTCCCCCCCTCCAGCCCCCTCCCCCCTCCACCTCCCCCCCCCCTCCACTCCCCTCCCCTCCCCTCGCCCCCGCCTCCCTCCTCCCCTCGCCCCCCTCCCTCCCCTCCGCTCCCCTCCCCACTCCCCTCCCTCCCCCCCCTCCCCTCCCCCGCCCCCGCTCCCCCCCCCCTCATCCCCTCCCCTCTCCCCTCCCCCCCTCCCTCCCCCCCTCCCCTCCGCCTCCAGCCTCCTCCCCTCCAGCCTCCTCCCCTCCACCTCCCTCCCCTCCACCTCCCTCCCCCCCCCCTTCCCCTCCGCCTCCGCTCCCCTCCAGCCTCCCCTCTCCCTCCCCTCCTCCCCCCCTCTCCCCTCCCTCCCCCCCCTCCTCCCCTCCCCCCCCTCCCACCTCCCCTACCTCCGCCCCCACCCGCTCCCCCCCCCTCACCTCTCCACCTCCACCTCCCTGCCTCCCCTCAGCCCCCTCCTCCCCTCCAGCCCCTCCTCCCTCCCCTCCACCTCTCCCTCCCCTCCCGCCCTCCCTCCCGCCTCCCTCCCCTCACCCGCCCTCCAGCCTCCCCTCCCCTCCCCTCCACCTCCCCCTCCTCCTCCGCCTCCCCCCCGCCTCCCCTCCACCTCCCCCTCCCCCCAGCCTCCTCCCCTCACACCCTCCCCCCTCCGCCTCCCCTCCCCTCCCCCCCTCCCCCCCTCCAGCCTCCCCTCCCCTCCTCACCCCCCCTCCCCCTCCACCTCCCCTCCCCCCCTCCCCCCGCTCCCCCCCCCTCCCCTCCCCTCCCCTCCAGCCTCCGCCTCCCTCCACCTCCACCTCCTCCTCCCCTCCCTCCTCCCTCCAGCTCTCCTCCCCTCCAGCCCTCCCCTCTCCCTCCCCCTCCCCACCCCTCTCCCCTCTCACCCTCCCCTCCCCTCCACCTCAGCCCACCCCCCTCCCCCCTCCCCTCGCCCCCCTCCCCCTCCCCCCCCTCCCCCCTCCTCCCCCCCCCCCCTCCCCCCCCCCAGCCCCCCTCCCATCCCCCCCCCCCCCCCCCCCTCCCCCCCCCCCTCTCTGCCCACCCCCCCCCCCCCCACCCCCCCTCCCTCCACCCCCCCCCCCCCCCCTCCCCCCCCCCCCCCACCCCCCCGCAATCCCCCTCCCTACCCCCCTCCCCCCCCCCCCCCCCTCCCCCCCCCACACCCCCCCCCCCCTCCCCCCCGCCCCCCCTCCCCCCCCCCCCTCGCCCCCTCCCCCCCCGCCTCCCCCCCCCTCCCCCCCCCCTTCGCCCCCCACCCCTCCCCCACCCCACTCCACCCCCCTCCCCACCCCCCCCCCCCCACACAGCCCCCCCCCCCCCCCCCCACCCACCCCCCCCCCCCCCCCCTCCCCCCCCCCCCTTCCCCCCC